>JAHPZR010041392.1:12500-20000 GCA_019787425.1 Platygyra sinensis | reverse complement strand
TAATGACAGATTTTTACGGGTGGATAAAATTTTAAATGAACTGTGCTGAAAAAAAAAGGAAGTTAAGTCCCAGACTTTTTCAAATGAATCCACTCTCATGCGCGTTTCAATAACAATAATCTGTACAAAACTTAAAAGATTTTATTCTGAGTATGATAAATGATCATGAGGTTTCCTTTGGATAAACTTGTTGCTGTTACAGTTGAGAAATTAAACAACGTTTTCTCGTAAAACTGTGTGCTTTGGTCTTTACATCAATAAAACATGTGTCCCTGACGTTTTCTCTGAGAGCCCGCTTAATACGGACACCCGGATAATACGGACACTATAGCATGTCCCTTTGGTGTCCGTATTAACCGGGTTCCAGCTGTAATATTATTAGGTGCTTTTCTCATGGCTGGGTTGCTACAGTACCAGTTGTTTTTTAATCTACGAGCAGAAGTTATTTACTGACACGAAATTTTCCTAGCGAACTTGACTGTTATATGTAGTTTGTACTGGGGAGCGATCAGCGATCGCGCCTACCTGACAAGTGCAAAGGGAATGAGTACCAAAGCGCCACACAGAATAAACACAGAGCCTTGGAATATCACTGGCAGTGCGAGAGTCGCCTGGTACACGAGGTTAAACACCACCGCTCCAACGAGTTGCGTCACGGAAATAACCATGTTATAAGCTGAAAACAAGGCGCCTGGAAGATAAATGGGTATACGTAATGTGAGTAATGAAACGTCCTCTTATAGTAATGTTCCAGCCGTTAAGTAACGAAACGCTTACAATTAAGGCGGGAACGTTAAGTGCAATGTTGCAAAAAGGCAACACGCATACAATCAGTAACATGGAAATAAGTTTGTGCAATTTTTCTTTCCAAGCATATTTATGTTTAGCTTATGTTTTATAGCTCAGCTGAAATTTGCCGATCTTGGGCTTCATTTGTCTTTATATTTGACACCCTGGGGTTTGACACACTTTCGCGTTCAGCTTTTGGGCCTCCCTGTATAATTCGGACTAGTTTCAAACTTGACGGACACTTGCAAAGGAGCAAATGTTCCCTTCATGTCTCAGATGTTTCGTTGCTCGGAATTGGCCTAAAAACACCATTGTTGAATTAAAGGCGGCGTTATTTGCTGGACAGTTGTTGTGTGTACCTTGTTCATCCTCGGCCACTAGCCTTGACATTCCTCCCATTAAAACTGGATCACAGACAGAATTGAAGACACCAACTGCGCCCGCTATGAGGAACGTAAAAAGTGTTCGTTCAGCAAGTGGCAAGCCATGAGAACGGCTAAGTCAGTTAATTTCAGGTACAACATTTACACCATGGGACCATGGGGAATGAAAATCCTTTTTCAGGAGGATGTATACTATTTCTAGTTTACTGCTTGTGTAGGTATTTATAAACCTGCAGTCAGCATGAGCGAGACTCAGTAGAGTCTACAAAAAGTAATTCAAAATTATGGCAATCCGTCAATCACTGGGTCAATCGATCGATTACAAAGAAGAGCTAAGGATAATTTAAATATTCCTTATAGCCTGTCTTAAGAAATTCTACGTGCGAGCCCTGTGGCTTGACAATTGTCACCTATCTCCGGTTTCCGTGGCGTGAAAAGTATTTTTTACCTCCCCCCACCCCCACCCCCTCTCAGATGGATCGGAAGGAATACTCTGGGTTAATTGAGGTTTTCCTTCAATTTTCTTTTGACATGGCGTAGAATCGCAGAATTATGACACAAATTAACTTAAGCTCATGGCGTCAAACAAATAGTCCCGTCTAATAAGTATGTACTTACCAACAAACACTATCCAAGTATGACCGGAGAATGCCAAAATTATGGAAGCCAGGATGATAGTAACCATACCCACACGGGCAACATTCAACTCTTTGAAGCAGCGTCCAAAGAGAGGGATGCCAATTACGCTCCCAAGGCCGTGAACAAACGCTTCAAATGCATAGTAATATCCAACGAGAGTTGGGCCCCAACAAAGTGGACTCTTCATAATATACAGTGACTTAACACCGTCAATACCGACTGTTGTTAAGAAAACAAGGCCACCACAAAGCATCAGCAACACAAGGCTCCTTCGTCCACCATCTCTTCGTTTTCGAAAGAGTTTAAGAAAGCTTTTGATGTTTTCAAGGCTGAAAAAGCGAACAGTGGTGTCGTTGTGGGTCGGTCGGGGAACTTCACGAACGCCGAATAGCGCCCAGATCCCTGAGAGAATATGGCAGCCCAGTATGAACCAGACAGAAGGAATGAATCCTACGTAGACTATCCACAGACCGCTGGTCAGTTGACTGATTACTGCTGCAAGGAAGATTGCCAGGTACAAAACCGCTGGAAATTTTTAAAAAGAAAGACTGTAAAAGTTGCAATGACAACTGAACAATATATAGAATCAAATTCAGTGCAACATATTTGGTCCAGATATTATCCAAGTTTACAAATTATAGTTTAATTAAGTTAACTGAAAATTATTAAGCCGCAGAATCATCACAATGTAGATAAGGTGTGCTTTCTAGAACGCTGGACCATCAGCCAGGTACAACGGTTAAAGGGGTGACCAGGAGAGTATTTACTGGTTCATCGTTTGTTTATTTCAAAGCATGCACTTGAAGGGCCCTAGTCAGTCACACCTTTGTTTTTGTTTACATGCCAGAATTTGGCTATTATATTTTATTCGTAGCCTGTCGAAACGAAGAAAATCACTGTAAAACTACTCAAGATAATTAAACATACCTTCAGGAACACAGCTTACAGTAAAACAATAAGAATTCGCTTCACCATGCTGCATCAATAATTTCGATCGAAAATGGCGGAGGCTGACTAGGGTCCTTTAATGAGCCACATCAAAAGATCATAAAGGTAAGAGAGTGAATCGCTCATATTCTAACTCGGATCAAGTCATTTCAAGTTCACCACACTGATCATCAAATGGAGAAACTTGTTTCTTCCATAGCGTAGTGAAAAAATTATTATCTATCGTACATAAACATTCTCACCTATTCGAAACGCTCGTTTCTCCTTAGCAGATATATCTGCTATGTACGACGTGGCACCAATCATCAGAACTACTGCAAACCCTGAGAAACCGCTAATAGCCGCGGATACATAGAGAAAGTAGAAAGACAAGTTGAAGTACATCACCAGTAAGACAGTTGCCATTTCTAAGCCGGCTCCTATTATGGCAACAAGTAAAGCAGGTTTTCTTTTACCGCCCTTATCTGTCCACGGGCCCCACAGGGGCGCCATGAAGAGGGAAGGAATGGATATTAGCAGGTTGTAAACCACGCCAAACTCGGAGGCAAGCGTTTGCACCTAAGGAAAAACGCAAAGCAACAGAGAAATATCATAGTTACGCCTAATCTAGGTTTCCTTCACAAGTTTTGTGTGATGATGGGACAACTTTTAAATATATATTCCTGACATAAAAGCTATATTCTAATACGACTATTAAAACCTTCCCTGCCTTAGACAAAAGACAAAATGAAGAAAGAAGTAAGCGCTAGCAATCAAGCAAGCAAGCAGCATACAAGCAGTATACAAGCAGGAATGCGAGCGATCATCGAAGCATGTGAGCAAGCATGCAAGCCGGTGTATTGAAACATACAAGCAAGCATGTAGGAATTGAAGTATACAAGCAAACATACAATCATGCGAGCGATTATATGCCACAACCACGGCAAGCATGCAAGCATGCAAGCAAGCAAGCATTGAAGTATGCAAGCGAGCATGAATGCATGTATTGAAGCGAGCATGCAACAAGCAAGCATGCATGCAAGCTAGCAAACAGATATTCAAACACGTAAGCATGCAGGCAAGCAAGGAAGCATCCAGGCAAACAGACATGAGACGAGCAAACAAACATTAACTTTCTTTAGAAGCTGTAACCTTCTGGTATCTTTCAAAAGGAAAAAAGGAAATTTCTTCAGTGAAAAGATGTTCTTTTCAATCGTGATCAATCAAATTAGATAAACAATTCTAAAAAGGATTGTGACTGGCTTATTTTAGCGTGCTTTATCAGAGAACAAACCTCTTGTTCCAGTTCCCAGAGAGAAGAATTTTCCCCCAGGTGCTCTCCTCCGCAACCGCTTCCTTCAGCTTCCTGACTGATGTTCTGGTATGGGAACCCTTTCATATCACTGACTCTTTGGTATACATAAATTCCACCAATTGGGAGATACATAAATAACCCATAGTAATAAAGAAATACTACCACTTCTACTGTGAAGTACTTCCTCCAAAACGGAACGTTATTCGTTGATGGCATCTGCAAGAGTGAAAAGATAATATCAACAATATTCCATTCGAAGCCGCCACAATTGCTGTGACAGCCGGAAAGAGGAGATATAATCCCGTGTTCCCTGCATAGATTACAAGCGAACTTACGACAAGTCAGCTCCTGTTCAACTAAGTAGCTCATATTCACGAAGTAGTCATAACGTTTATCAATGCATCACTGTCACGGATTTCGCGAATCCATCCTTAATTACCATTCTCCCCCTCCAAACCCAGCTGCGACGTCGCACGTATCTCCCACCGAGGAGTCTTCCCAGTGTGTTATGTGTAAGAGGAGCCTTAGGGAGTTGAGATTGGAACAACGATTTGACTTTTTTTCTGAGAAAATGGGACTTGGGTCACTTGAACTGGAATCACAAAGAACCTGCTTGTGAATTCGTCCACAATGACCCGATACTTTAGATTTGTTACCTGCTTGAGTTAAACATGTCATAAAATTTAAACAAAGTAAGCGGGATAAGGTCATCAAATAACGTCACATAGTTCTCCAGACAAATCCTACAGAGCTAATGGTTTTGAACGTTCTTGATGTCATTGGTGCCATTGGTGTCATTGGTGTCACTTCGTGTTGCAGTTTGTACTCAGTTTAACAATTTATACGTGAGCAACTTACTGTTATCATGAGATATGAGTAATTAAGTGAACATCAATAACAATATCACTCTAACAGGTGGGCCGGCAATAATTTCTGTTATGTTTTACAAAGGAGATCCCTTATCCATGAAACTTAACCAGAGTGCGCCTTTTTTGCGTCACGCTACATAATGTCTTCCTACGCAAAACGTCTGATCTTTTATTTACATTCATGTAGGACAATTCACGTCAGTATCTGAAAAAGGTAGACATCGCTGTAATTAATGCAGCTGCATTCGTTAATAAAGCGTTCTTGCCAGGTCATTAAATTATCTTTATAATAGGATATTTGACCATCCATTGGATAATTAATTGTCCACGAAGCCATGTCAGAATACATGTGAGCGACACTTACTGAGATAGGTGTATGTTACATCCATCATTTTTTTCAATCTTATATCGACAGTGCCTTCAACGATCGTTTTCAATTCAGAAGGGACAGGGCCTACGATTTCATTTTCTCGCTAAAGGTTCTAAAGCTTCCGATAAAATTTTTGTCTGTCTCCTGATCGGTGACTGAGCTCAGCTCTGCAGTACCTTGTAGTCTGATTTAGTGACCCTTTGACCGGTTGCGGTGACATAATCTTGCCTTTTGCATATCCCTGATGTCAGAATGTGTCTTCCTACATCTTCTCTACCGATTAAACTTTTTTGAAAGAAGAATAGGATCAAGTGAAAGGAGATAATAAACAACATACCTTGCAGCAGCAGTTAGTCTTGGATTCGTAGCGATTTGGATTGACGTCAACAATAGCAGACCAACTAGTTACAGTCCTCACGTGACAAGGAAAAGTTTCCTTGGCTCGGATATCTTGCTAATAGGCCTTTTGCAACAAACGATCACATGGTACAAACTGTTCGCCATGCTGGAGGGCAAGCTCATTATCATCCCGCACTGGGACGTTAAAACAAAGAGACCTCAACCAGTCAAGCTTGACTGGCCTTTGTTTTAATGTCCCAGTACGGGAATAATAATGACCTTGCCCTCCAGCGTGGCGGATTTTGTACCATATGATCGTTTGTTGCAAAAGGCCTATTGATTATGATCGTCATGCACTCATGGGACACCCGCAGGGGAAAAAGAGAGTTGAAACAAGTCACCTCATTCTCTACTACATTGCAGCGTCCGGACCCGGTTGAGGCAAGGTTTTCTTGTATTCTTTATTCTCAACGTCCTCACGTTTTATAGTAACACTTCTTATTCTACTCATCAGTGAAAAGACAAAACAAAAACTTGACTCATGTCATTTCACGAGCGAAGCGAGTCACACTCGAGGTCAAAGTCGCGCAATTTTGTAATTTCTGTGCTGATTTTGTTTTAAAAGTATAATGAATAACAAGAGAGAATATACACCGTGGAACCCCCAATCAATCAATCAATCAACCAATCAACCAATCAATCAATCAATCAGTCAATCAATAAATCAATAAATCAATAAATCAATAAATCAATAAATCAATAAATCAATAAATCAATAAATCAATAAATCAATAAATCAATAAATCAATAAATCAATAAATCAATAAATCAATAAATCAATAAATCAATAAATCAATAAATCAATAAATCAATAAATCAATAAATCAATAAATCAATAAATCAATAAATCAATAAATCAATAAATCAATAAATCAATAAATCAATAAATCAATAAATCAATAAATCAATAAATCAATAAATCAATAAATCAATAAATCAATAAATCAATAAATCAATAAATCAATAAATCAATAAATCAATAAATCAATAAATCAATAAATCAATAAATCAATAAATCAATAAATCAATAAATCAATAAATCAATAAATCAATAAATCAATAAATCAATAAATCAATCAACTTTATTTACCCTCGAATTTACAGAGTAACACTGGCATGCTAATATCTTCGAGCCTACTACATTTTCTCCCCGTCAATACGGTCACAACGGGCCATGGAAATTAACAAATTTAGCCCCCGTCCGCACGTATCCGGATATTTTCGAAAACGGAGAAATTTTTTTCCTCCGTATTTGAAAAAACCCGCGTCCACACGGAACCAGGAGCCCATCACAAGGAGCCTGCAACTACCCCATATTCCTGTCACGGCGTTTTCACAGACCGATCTATTTTTAGTTTGCATTTATCTCGAATTCAGATCCCCACAGGAACCTCAGTGAGCAATTGGAATCACAAGCATGGACTAATGTTGACACGTCGACATGATGTCGACATGTTCACGTGAGGCCGCATTGTTTTATCCTTACCGAAGCGTGCTCATGTAGACTAGAACTGACCTTTTTCGCGGGAATAGTATCTAAAAATAGACTGGTCTGTAAAAGTGCCGTTACATAGGCTTATTATGGGAGTTGCAGGCTCCTAGTAATGGGCTCCTGACGGAACGTATTAAAATCCTATTTGTGCGTCCACACGTATACGCAAAAACGATTCTAATACACTGGACTTCACATACTGAGCATGCGCAGGTTACGAGCACATGCGCCCTGTGATAAGCATGGAAGTAAAAGTCTGCATTCGGGCCAAGTGGCCCATCAGGCCGGAGCTTATCCCGGTTTCTGTAGCATGAAGC
>JAHPZR010041392.1:0-7500 GCA_019787425.1 Platygyra sinensis | reverse complement strand
GACGTTCATGAAACCATAAGCGCAAAACAAGGAACCTGCATAATGAAAGTCAAAGCAAAAGCATTAAGGCCCGTTTACACAGGCGATTTTTGTCGCAGCAACTCGATGCAATTTTTGTCGCGCTTAAGTTGCAACAGGTTTCAAACATGCTGGAAACCCCTGCGATATCTCAGCGACAAATCGCAATGAAAATGGCACCTGGTTTACACGTGCGATTTTGGAGCTGCAACTTTAGCGCCACAAAAATTGCATCGAGTTGCTGCGACAAAAATCGCCTGTGTAAACGGGCCTTTGCAAAGGCTGTTGTTGTTGTTGTTGTTTTTTAGTGCACAGTTGAAGTTTTTTAAGTAGTTTCCGCTTCACTAAACAGTCCAAAAACTCAGTTTCGATGTCGGTTACATTTTAGACGTTTTTTCTTTATGTTTCACAAAATTCAAAGTAACAGTACAACTAAAAAACAAACTGAACGACAAACAGAAAAAACAAGCGTGGCTTTCGTGTGCTTTGTTTGATCTTATGGAGTCGCTAGTAGTATAAACTACGCATGCGCTGATGGGGTAATTTCTGATAGGTATCGTGGGCACTTCCTGTTTCTTTAAATACTAAAAGAAAAGAGGTTTTTCATTAAATCTAGCTTTTTCCGACGAGTTACGATTTAAACCAACGCATTTCTTTCGTAAAATCATACCTTTTTCCCGTAAATAACGAAGTTTTCAATATTATGAAATTCTCTCAAAATCTGACTTTTTTTAGAAATAAAACAATATCTATGCAAAGCTTAATCAGGAGTAAAGTTAAAATATTAAATGAAGGAGAAAATGTCGATAAATTATTAAGTGAGGTTTGAGTGAGTACATTTTCCCTAGCAACGGCTCAAGAAGATCTGTTAATGAGCCTTAAATGCCAATTGCCATGAAAACTTTCATCTTGGGTCAGGTTAAATTGCCAAACTGATCTCATGTTTTACTTTAATTGGTTGCAAAATAAGGTGTCACTCATAAACATTGCAGTTAAAACCACACAGTATGGCACACCGAAAATCACAGGAAATTACTTCGCATAAAAAATAATTGTTAGGTAAACGGTTGCACTTACGATGTCATCCATGGACCACATTATTACGAAAGGTGATAAGCAAAACCAAGAACTGGCATATAAACTCTGGGTCAAAGGGTAAAAGCCATTTGCGCGTGCCTGTTCTAGTCTATTTGTCTTTCTTCCCGTGTCTGGCAGCTCGTGCCGCCTGCCCTCTATTTGTCCGTCTGTCTCCCTGTCTATCCTTACTCAGTTTAGTCTACCCGCATGTCCTTCGTCTATCTGTGTCTCTTTGACTGTCCGTGTGTTTATCGTTTTGCCTTTTTGACATCTGTACGTCTTGTCTATTTCCATGCTTCAATACATACCTTGTTCATCAGCTCCTACTATTCTTGACATTATGCTGGTAAAGATTGGGTTGACAGTTGATTTGAAAAGGCCAAGCACTGGTGCTGCAAGGAAAAGAGAAGAGTGAACTTTTGTCATGTCAAGAGTACATCTTTTGTGCATTGGTATGAGTATCGTCAATTTTTCGTGTAAAACGCAGATTTAGTAACTGACGCGTTTCTCCCATTCCAGGTAACCTGTCGTATTGTTTTGAACTTTGGGCTTTAGCTTCGTAGCCTGTTTTTAGTCATCTCTTTCAATTCAACTCTCTGAGTAACCCGCAGATTCCATTGGTGGTAATGTTTGGGTTTGTGTTTGGGGGTTGTGAGGATTTGATTCTCAAAGCGTAAATATCTTGTTAGCAATATCACTCGATTTGATTTTCATTTGCGGGAGTCGCATAAAAGTGTTTGGGTCAGTGTCCAGTTCGAATTATCGCGACCCAATTGTGTTACTAGAAAAACGGTTATCACTCACCGGTGAAGACCAACCATGTACGAGTTGCAAACGCAAGAAGCACCATCTCACCAATCTGACTGACAATTGAAATTGCAATGGTTGTCACCTCACTGAAGAACTTCCTTAAGAACTTTACTCCAAAGGGTCCTCCTACTCCAGAGACAAACATTCTGTACGCCAAAAAGTACCCAACGAGCTTGGGACCAAAACAAAGGGGACTTCTCATGACAAAAAGAGCAGTAACACCTCCAAGACCCAGGGTTGTTAGGGTGACGACTGCCCCAGCGCAAACTAGAAGTAGTAGGGTTTTTCTTCCACCTTCTCGCTTCTTTCTGAAGACGTTTACAAGTGTCTTTAAGCTCTTGAGATCGAAGAATTTGTCGTCTTTGTTAGTCACTCGCTCGTGAGGTTCTGGGACAAGAAAAATAGCGCCCAGGACAGAAGTTACTTGACACGCGAGTATGAGCCACGTTGGAGCGATAAACCCGAATTGTTGAATCCATAGACCACTGGTCAACTGACTCAGGACACCACCCATGAAGACAAGCATCTGAATGATTGCTGTTGATAGGAGTGGAAGTTAACAGACAGTTTCTGTTAAAAAGATCAATTTTTAATTCAATCGATCATTAGTTCATCTCCGGTTTCTTCAGCTCGAAAGAAAACTCTTGCATGTGGCTGAGGTCAAAACCGAGCTCTACTACAGAAACGAACGAGGGCGACCTATTTCTGGCGCCAAAAAACTTGGAGACACGAAATATTACATGCTTTTTCACTTTTTTCAATCCGGAATAGTTTAAAATTATAAATATTCAATGCTGTCTCCAGTGAGAAATGTTGCCCAACTTCAACACCTTGCATTTGACTTCAGAACAATTCGGTTTTTCCGCTGAATCCTGATTGGCCAATTTATAAGCACAAGCCGAATGCAAGGATGTCACTACTAAATTATAATACTACTACCAATAATGAACATATGATCATCTGCGCCGTTACAAAAGTGAGCTATAAAACAATGTCTACTTATTAAAAACTGAAAAAAGTACAAAATGAACCTGAAATTGAATTTAGTTTATTTTCCTTACCCAGTCTTATGGCAATCCCAGACTTCTCGGTGGTATCTGCGATGTACGACATGGTTGCTAACATGACGGTTGTCAGGAATCCCGAGACACCGCTGATTGCCGAGCCCACAAACAGCACGTACAAGGGCCACTCAAAATACATCACCAAGAGTACCACTGCAGTGTTTAACGATGCCCCAATTGTCGGTGCGATGAGAGCAGGTTTTCGCCTGCGAGTCTTGTCTGTCCAAGGTCCCCAAAACGGTGCCACGATCAGCGAAGGTATGGCCATGAAAAACATGTTTCCTGAGTCGATTTTTGTGGCCAGACTTTGAACCTGGTGTTAAATGATTTTAAAAACTGTATAGTAGATTTTATTTGATGACATGATGCTACAAAACAGCAGACTATTGATTGATTGATTGATTGATTGATTGATTGATTGATTGATTGATTGATTGATTGATTGATTGATAGGTTGCTTTTTAACACGAGCGTAACGAAAAAAATTAAAAGCTCTAATCAGCCCTAACCTCTTGTTCTAAATCCTTTAGAGAGGTGGAATTTGGCCCAGTGAAATGTTCTGCACAGCCAGGCTCATCTTGTCCCAACAGTAACTCATCGTAAGGGAAACCCTTCTTCTCGCTGATAACTCTGTAGATGTACTGCCTCCAGATCGGCATACTCATCATTAGTCCATATGCGTAGAAAAATATCACCGGTTCCACTGTCAGGTAGCGCCTCCATGGCGAAAGGATTTTTCGAGTCATATTAACTCAAATTTCAGCGTCCTCCAGCTAACGAGCGGCAAAATCTAGAGAATTCGTGGAGAAATCGTTAAGTATAATCAAAATTGAAAGCTTTTTTGAAGAGAATTTTTAGTCATCGGAGGTCCATACTACGTGAATAATGTTTCAAGGGCTTACCCGGTTTTATAAGACATACTAGATCCTGCTGACAAATAAATGTCTTTTATTCAAGAGTACGCATCAATTTGGTCAGAAGCCCATCACTAGGAGCCTGCGACAACCCCATAATTCTGTCACGGCGTTTTCACAGACCTATCTATTTTTAATTTGAATTTATCTCGAATTCAAGTCTCCACAGGAACCTCAATGACCATGGTCAATTGCAATCATGTGAACATGAGATCGCATTGTTTTATCCTTGCCGAAGCGCGCTCATGAACTGGCCTATTTCGCTGGAAAAAAATATCTAAAAATGAACTGGTTTGTAAAAATGTCGTTGCACTGGCTTATTATATATATATGGGAGTTGCCGGCTCCTGGCAATGGGCTCCTGGTTTGGTGTAATCTGGTAATCTTGTCAATGTTGTTTTCATCAACCAGTGATCTGTCCGAAAACGTTTGTCTTTGCCTATTCTATGAGGCTTTTCCATACATCAATACTTATTGTTATTGCTTTTTTTCAGTGCTAACTTGTCCGCAAACATTCGCTTACCCCTCAGCTTTGGTAAGATGCCAATAACGTATCTTACTTAGTCAATTATTACTAGTACTTTAAAAGTAACCAAACAATGGCATTTTTAAAAACAAAAATGCGTGATCGTGCACGTCGTCCGTTTTATTCAGGTCTTGCAGAGATATATTAAGAGATTAATTAACACATAAATTCCTTTGATTGTCTCACACAAAACGCTTGCGTCAAGCTTTCTTAGGTAAAAGCTATAACAAGCCAGTCGATAATTTTCTCTTAGACTGATGTAGCTTCAGATGCACGTCATTGGGTAAAAACCCCTCCTCTTCCATAGTTAGGCCTTAAGTTACCCAAGCAACCGTTACAGTTACAACCGCTGTTTGTTGCACAGTTTCTCTGTCAGGGAGTGAAAAATCTGCTGTTTAGTCGCGTTGAAGGTTTCCTTCGCATGGCTGAGTCGCTTTCTTTTCAGTTTGCTCAAAGCAAACATGATTTGCACAGAAAAAAAATTGTAAAACAGCGAGTTAACTTACGTGGCCGTACTAGGAGGAAAACAATGGAATTTTAAATGCAATTTGCACAACATCTAGACTTAAAAAAGAAAAGAAAAAACGGGACAAAGAAACTTTCCCAAATATACATCTAAAATTCATTTCACTACCGGAATATTTACCTTGCTAATGAAAAGCTCAACCCTATAAGATAACAGCTGGAAAAATTATGTTCTGGATTACGTGAACGACAATAGGTCGGTCGACTAGTTATGCAATCGGCGATTTAAACTGGTGGCTGATTACATTTCAATCTTTGTATCACTGAACAGATTACCGCAAATTAACCCTAAAAAAGGCCACATTTGTCATTGAAGTAAGTACAAATACGTGCGATATATTCTTGCCTCTTTCAGTTTTCCTATCTGATACGTCGGTTATGGAAATTTTAACTTGACACAAAACGGTTCGGGTGATTAGGATTTAAGGGCTTGCATTCCAATATCTATTGATGCACAATGGGAAAACTCCGAAATACAGGGAAAATATGAAACATGAGACAGCGACGAAGCTGCCGCCATCTCTACCCAAGTTCAGTTGGTAGTCCATGCAGTATAAAAAGCTTTAAAAACGGTTTCGATAATTTAGGCTTCAGATATCGTGATAGAGATTTCGCAATGCTAGGATTACGCAGGGTCCTGGGATGTTATTGTACTTTATAGACTGGCAAAGTGGTTTATATGCAATCCAAGAGACGAGAGAAGTTTACCCAAAAGATTACAAAGACACGTCGGCTTGCTAGGCACTGATCTGATTTGGTTATGATAGTAAACAAGTTGCTAACTTTCCACAGTTTACTTACCTTTTAAACGCTGCCGTACTAGATTATATCTACGTGGCTCGGAAACGGTAAATGATCTTCGTTGTTGAACTTTTCTTTGTTTGTGTTTCGGATCATTGCGTCACATAGCACGTTTGTCATTAACATTGTTTTATCCTCTGATATCGATAACACTCCGGAACACAGTGGTGTTTTGAATTCAGTCATTTGCTCGCCTTGACCTGAGCTGTTAATGGTACATTGATACCATATATCCTAGACAGTCTATTTAGACTTGAGAATTTTCAATCCACTTGGCAATATAGAGACATGAGATGTTTATCGCACCCCGGGGAATTTAAGAGTCCCGCACATCATCATTCAAACGAATTCGCAATAAATCGATGTCTAAAAGGACTACATGAAGTAGTATTTACTGGTTAATTGGTATGCTATACAGTCGAACTGGGAGGCCCTATGCGCCATCTTGGCGCCAGGGGACAGGTGAAGGTGAAGGTGACGTGACATCGAACTGACCAAATTCTTGGCTTGTACTGTCACGCAATAAAAAAATAAAATCATTCAGTAGATGAAGTTACGAAATTGTGATGTTATAGGATAAAAAAGACACCTCACCAAGTTTTAAGTCTGTACGTTTAAACTTCAGATATTTGACGAAATATTTTCCATAAAGTTACAGAGCCCAGTATGGAGCCGTCATGTTGGTCACCTCCGTGCAATATGGCGACCGGAAAATAGTGTAAACATAACTGGAACTTTCTTTGGCTCTAGGCGGCTGATAATCTGTGCTAAACAAACAAGCATTTACACAAGCACCTAATACTGTAACTTCTGAATAAGCTAAAATTCACGAGATAAGTATAAAAAGGCTACACTTAATGTCACGCACCGCCATAGCTCTGAATTCAAAATTCGCTCGTTTCCAGGCGAAGCAAGTTATTGAGCTGAAAAGTTGTAAACAGGTATGACTTTACCTCCTCTCATGCCTGGTGAGGATAATAACTTTGGTACTGGCTCTTTAGTTTTAGATTTTAGAAAATGATGACGTCACGTGCAAGCCAAGAAATACTTGATGATCGGATAAACTGATATTACGGAGCAGAACAATGGCTGTGCACGTGCGTTATAAATCTTTGTACATTTCTTTGCGGGTCCTCTAAAAAACAACAGCGTGAAATGAACAAGTTAATTCTGCGTATTTTGGAGAAAGTGAACGACGGTCCATACACTTCTACAGGCGACTCCCGATAACCCGAACCCTCGCTATCTCGAACCTCGTGAGCCGATGTCCATATTTCCCCTGGACTTTCATCATACATTTATTGTAATACAATTACCCTCGTTAACTCCAACCCTCGATAAATCGAATCTCCCGCTAACTCGAAGCAATTTTTGTTTCTCTTCAGGGCATTTTCTACATAATTTTACCCTCAATAATTCGAACCATGTCTGTCAATACGTGACAAGTCAAAACAAACACTGTACTGTAGTCCAAAACAATAAATTTATTTTGAAGCAGGCGTGTGCAAAAAATCTGTACAGTTCACAGTTCCTGGACTTTCCTTTGTTACAGTTTTCCACAGTACAGCTGTATATGTTGCGTTCCGATTTATACAGTAATTTCGAGATGTATTATTTCATTTTCACTGGACATCTCTATTCTAAAATTACATTTGATTAAAATGTACCCTGCATGAATAGAACAATATTAAACACCGTTATTACTTATTTCAAGCAAGAGATAATAAAGTTATCCCTTGATAATCTCTTGTTTCTGGTAATTTGT
>JAHPZR010041391.1:0-11124 GCA_019787425.1 Platygyra sinensis | reverse complement strand
ATCAGCGATCCACTTTGTACATCATGACCATGAAATTTACAGTGTCCGCTTTGAATGGCATTTTTGTTGGGCGTTAACGACGAACTCATGAACACAGCTCGACCACGATTTACTTCTTTCAATTCTAACAAATTATTTAAGTTCCCCCTAAGGGAGTGGCTGAGCACAAGTGACTGTCAGCAACATACATCACATATACTATAATTAAAATTGGCTATGATGCTATACGTCGCAGAAACTATAAACAATGTCTGGCAAAATAACTTCTATTTCTCGCAGTTTCTTTTTTTATTCGTTGTAGAAACGTCGATCCACACAGGCGTAATACTTGGACCAGAATTTAATGGCAAAAGAATAGTAAAACGTATATTGGCCAACAGGAAGATTTCCGCATGTCTTTCGGCGTTTATTTCTCGGTTAGTTTGCATCAAACTTCAATTTAGTATGCCTGCAACTATATGGTGATGTACTCAGCGAACTCGTCAAAACTCCAAGTCTGCGTTTTAACATAACGCTACAAATTGTAATCATGCGTAAGCAGTTCATCATTATTTATTCTCACACTCTCCTAAATATTGGATAAAGAAAGTGCGAAGTTCAATATCCCTTCCCCTGCCTTCCCGGGCCCCGATTGGCGAATTGCCAAGCGTGACAGACAGTGGGAAAGATTTCGTTACCGTAGGGTAAATAAATACATGAGTACAAAAACGTAGCATGACGCGGTTGATTACGCAAACACAAATACAGCATCCTTCGCCGATTTGGAACTGGGCTAAAAGAGCAAATCTGTTAGAACAGGTAAGTAGACTCTACTGCGAACTTAACCTACCTGGTGCCGCCCAAACCTTTTTATTACGGCTCTTGCTTCTTAAATATTTCTCTCTTTTAGAATCACAAGCCGGTCAATATTGTCATTTTTTGACCCCTGGCTTAGTCATCTTGCAAATGAAATTCCATCTCAGAAACTGTGAAGATCGAATGCCTTGCGCTTCACATCATGTTCTTGGATAACCGTAAATAGGCAGCTAGGTGGTCTCACTTTTACAATCAATTTGCGTAAGAAGGAGACTGGTTCGCCTGTTTGCGGTTCCGGGGTTCCGGGGGGGGGGGTACTCCCTTATAAGGGCTTAATGGGGACGTGCAGCCAGCCAGGGTATGTTTTTCAGGATTTTTGTCTTAAACAGGGTATCGAATTTATCATTTTTTGTCTTAATCAGGGTATCGATTGATCAGTTTTTGTCTTAAATGGGATATCTTTTCTTGGACGATAAACAGCAAAATTTTTACAAGCTCTTGTAAATTAATATTGACTTCCATTGACTTTGGCATTGATACCAGGCACATTAAATTTCCATTGATTACACAACAAGAAAGCCACACAATTTGTAACCGCAACTTTTAATCTATGTCTTAAACAGGGTATCAAAAATCGGAATTCTGTCTTGAACAGGGTAAGAAAATCAGCGATATTTGTCTTAAACAGGGTCAGGGTATGAGGGGCCGGGCCGCACCTCCCACCCAGAGATATATCGAGTACCCCCCCACCCCCCCCCGGGGTTTCGGTACCAGCCTGTTCTGCCTCCAAGACAACGAAAATATTACTGTTATTGTATATCATTGTCTCTGGGGATGGTACAATCCTGAATTGATTTATTGTGCTGACGACTGAGAACAAAAAGAAAACGAGAAACAAGTGCTTGTTTTAGTGGATAATCTTGTTTTTTCAACTAAGGAACTCGATTTTTTCTGGTCTTTTCCTTCTGACAATCAGTTCTATTGATAGAAAAAAGCAACTTGGATATGTTTACATGGCTTTAGTAGTGTACGTCTAACAAAGAATTCACGAAATCTTTAGCATCAAAATTTGGGCTCTTTATTAGGTTGTGTCTAGTTCTCTTGTTGGAGGAGGGGTACTAGTTTTTATTTCATCAGTAGGAAAAGTCTTTAAGAAACTATCGTTGATAGGCGGCCGGAGAAACAGGTTTTTCGTTTTACTGTATTTATTGACCTAAAAATCAAGCTACCATTGTCTTGCTTTGTGTCTGTCACGGTTCTTTTCATTTCTCAATTTCATGGGTTACGATGACGAACTGCCGAGACTGCGTCTCAAAATCATCCTTTTTTTGGCAGAACGATTTTATAAAGTACATTGAACGTACATTAAACTTCGTAGTACTGCAACTAATTGCGTAATCGCCTTTGTCATTTATGACACTTTTTTACATATTTACACAACAATTTAATCGAACACAAAAGCGAGGCAATTTGGGAAGCTGTAAAATTTGTTGAGCCCCTATATAACCTAGTTCCCAGGGGTTTTCCCTTTAAATTTCAAAGGAAAAAGACCTGGGAACGCAGTTGCTGAGCTACCTAAAACTATCTTTCAGCTCTAACATACGAATGCAAACAAACAATCAAACAAAGGCAACTCTTTACGTTCATTATATTGGTAAGTAAATATTGCATAAAAGTGCTGGAAACTTATTTAACAGACCCAAATTTAGAACGGAGAAAGAGTTTTATGATCATTTCTGCAAGCTTCGAGTGAAGTCGTGGTACAAGTGTAATGTAGTCGTTGGCTGCTGTAAAACTTCAAGTCACTGTAACGTCGCACAATTCTTTAAGATTATTTCAGAGATAAGAATTCGCTGGGAGTTTTCCGCATCTCTCAGCTCTCAGATTCTTCAAATAGCCTACTGACCAGCGCTCTTGTTAGACCAAATGAATTGAGAGCAGTTGCCTGTCGAAGAGCAAAAATTCATTTCAATATCAAAATCCTAGTTTGGCAAATGACAATCTTTTTCAATCCAATCTGTAGCACGTGGTCAAATTAAACTGCGAGGTTATCAGTTTAGGAAAGACACCCGATTGGCAATTTTATATGACGTAATAACAGTAAATCTTGCGCCTGGATTTCGGAGCGCAATTCGTAAGGACAAGGGAAAAATATTGTAACTGTCTGGCGCTTTGAAAGAGCTTTCCAAACAATTCTTTTTCACTTCAGATCGTTCAGTACTTTTCGAGAAACGACTTTAATTTAGAGCGGGTTACAATGCAACGTGAATCATTCATGCCCGCTAGATTGTCAATTTCGTATTTAGATGGACGCAACCTGATGACCGTTGGGCCATTGCCTTTGCGATCATGGGACCGATACTAAAAATAACTTCGACAGCGTGACGCGAAAACATTAAACAAATTGAAAAAAGACTTTCATAGGGAACGGTAATGTGTTCGCTCATCTCATTTTCTCTTGTCAACAATAACTGAAAATGAACGTGACTGACCCGGAGCTCCTTCAAATACTGAAATAAAATTTTTTCTTAACCTATTGCAATTAGGTGGAAAGAGAATGACTTTACGTAAATTCAACAGGAATTAAAAAAAAAGAAAACGTTTGTTATCGTAAAAAGAATCTTTAACAAGACTAAAAGCAACTCACTTTTTATCCACCTCTTCCTTAGCAATTCGACATACTGAGATTGCGGTGACAGACGCTCATTTACAATGGCTCGAAACATTTCTTTGGGATGGAGACGATACTTAACAGTGGAACCAGTCATTTTGCTTTACACGTTTGGACTCATGACAAGTATGCCCATCTGGGATCAATATGTTTACAGCACCCTCAGCAAAAAAAGAGGCTTTCCTTACGATGAACTTGTGGTAGAAAAAGAGGGGCTTGGCTGCAATTTCACTGAGCTCAATTCTACGTTGAAGGATCTTGAACAACAGGTAAAGTGGTCTGTGAAGTGATGTGCCGTTCACATAAGACCATTCGACCTAAACTGTGCTGTCAACCTTACAAAACAGATATGCATACCTTAGGTTTTATTACAGGCCATTCATTTGCCACAGTTATGGAAATAAGAAGATGTGGAACTTGAAGACGTTCGCGCCATTTTTTTTTTAAATTTCTGCAGTCAGATAATGAGATACTTGTGTCAGAAATGTAAAAAAAAAAAACAAAAAACAAAAAACTTTAGGGCTACCGACTACCCTGATTTTAAAAAAATTGGTCTACAGGGGTTTGTAGTTAAAAATATCGAAGGGGAGTCAACGGAGGCAAACGATCTTTAGTCCAAATGTTGCCAACGTTTTTACAAGACTTAACTCTTCAAGAGGAACTCGATGGTGTATTTTGCAAGAAATTCAAACTTATAGCGGAATTCGATGGTGTATTTTGCAAAAAATTCAAACTTCTAGTCGATCAAGTTTCTTCACTTTTTCGCTTAACGTAGAAAATATCGGTAGAGGAAATAATCCATCAAAAGAAAAATAGCTAGGGTCACCGAACGTCCAAGAGCTTTAAATCCATGCAAAACTATAGCAATGGTTATCTGTCCTATCATTGTTCATTTTATTACTTAGTGCTCATGTATGGTCGACGTAGAGTGTGAATTTGGGTACTCTGTAAGGACGCGCAGAAACAATTAGCGTGTACGTTCCAATATACACTTGATTGAGCATACATCAATGACACACTTGGCTATCGCCTCGTATGCCACATTTTGAAGTCATCTGTGGTCAATTACTGAACGGACGCATGGCAACATGGAATCTACTGTGTTTTTATTTGAAAAAGCTACAAAGAAATTTTAATGACGTCATCTATGCATCTGTCCTCCCATTGAACATAAGTAAGAACAGGAACCATCAAAATGCCAAAATGGGGTTATTATGTAAAAATGATACGTCTCTTTTTTTGTAGGCATTTAATGATCGCAGCTCAGTTCTGTTGTTGCTGAACGCTTTAATGTTCGAATAAGTCTCCGAAAATGATATAGGCTTTTGGCGTTTTTCCCTCATGTGTATTCAAACGGCTTGACGTTTAAATAACCTGCTTTACTTTTTAAAATCACTTTCCTTCAGGTCCAAAGTCTGGCCACAAAAATCGATTTGGGAAATACTTTCTTTATGTCCATACCTTCGCTGATCGTGGCACCATTTGGGGCCCTTGGACAGACAAGACTGGCCGAAGAAAACCCGCTCTCATCGCCCCTGCCATTGGAACTTGTTACAAACCATAGTGGTGCTCATGATAATGTACTTTGAGTGGCCTTTATATGTGCTGTTTGTGGGCTCAGCGATCAGTGGCTTCTCGGGATTTCTTGACAACCCTGATGTTAGCGTCCATGTCGTATATTGCTGATACCACTGAGAAGACGGGACTGGCCTTTAGATTAGGTAAGGTATAATTGACATATATTATAGGTCACTTCCCATGGAAGTAAAGTTTTTTTTTTTTTGGGGTCGAGAGGAACCTACTTACTTACTGTCCTTATGGCTGCTGGCGTGATGGGCAGAGTAAGCTTGTACTCGAAACAAAGGGAGGGTGAAGGGAGAGGTAATGTAGAAAGCGTGGCATTGAGCTGATAAAACTGTGGACTGAAGACTGCTTCATAACAACTAGACCACGAAATGGGTTGGCAGGTGTAAGGCATTTACAAAAGTGACCGCTTCAAAGATATGTGTTCAACTCATCATTAACGGTAGACGTGATCAAAACCTCCTTGGGGTGTGGATATAGTACATTCCCACAGAACCGTCTCTATTTTCATATTGCCAAGACTGTCTCATTTATGTAATTAAGTTATTAAATGATTCTAACTGGTAGACTCAAATTTCCACTACCAAAGCGTTATTTGTATTACATCTTAATTACCCGAAAATACCTACACCCCTTTTTGCATCACTCAGATGAGTGGCCGGTCCCTTTTCACTCTTCGTCAACACAAATTATCACTTTCGACACTTATTATTGTCCACTGAGTTCGTAACTTGCGAAGGGACGAATGTTATATCTATGTGATGTAATAGTCTCTTTCCGGCGTCCCTACGAAAGGCAGTCCTCAGAGGAACTGATTATGATGACCAACTGCGTGCTCTTAAACTGTAGTTAACACGTTTCGTCCCAGATAGGGTAACAACGCTGGTTCAAAGAACGCTAACCTGTCTCAATTTTGTCAACAGCAATCATACAGATGCTTGTGTTCATGGGTGGTGTCTTGAGTCGGCTGACCAGCGGTCTATGGATCCATAGATTCGGCTTCATCGCACCAACATGGCTCATTTTGGCATGTCATGTCGCTTCCGCACTCTGGGTCATTTTCCTGGTCCCAGAAACCCCGAGGCGAGCCATCAACGTAAAAAATAAAGTTCTTCGGATTTCAAGAACTTAAAGACCACTTGTTGACGTCTTCAGAAAGAAGCGAGAGAGTGGAATGAAAAGTTTGCTGCTTTTAGTCTTCACAGGAGCAATCATCACCCTAACTACTCAGGGGCTCGGAGGTGTCACCGGCTCTTTTTGTCATGAGGAGCCCCCTGTGTTTTAGTCCCAAGCTTGTTGGGGTACTTTTTGGCTTACAGAATGTTTATCTCAGGGCTGGGGGGTGCCATTGGTGTCAGCTGCTAAGAAGGTTCTTCAGTGAGATGGCGACCAGTGGGATTTCGATAGTTTGTCAAATGGGTGAAATGGTGCTGCTGGCATTTGCAACTCGCACTTGGTTAGTCTTCCTTGGTAGGTATAACTGTACAGTCACTCTTGTTGAAAAAATGTGTTATCAACAGGTGAATTGAACTCTGTAAGTGTGCTGTTAGCAACGGCAATAGGACGACTAAGTTTGTGTCCAACTCAGTCTGTAATTATACGAGAGATAGAAGAGGACGACGCAAAATCCGTGTTACCAGTTTGTACAACTTTCGCAAAATTCCAGCAGAAGTCTAAAAGTTTAAATTTTTGGTGAATAAAAAGAGTTGAACTGTCACCGAGATGTACGAGAGAAAGAACCTGCCCAAGCGCAACAAGAACCCTAATGACGCGTACTTTTCACTGAATAAACACTCCTCGATTGTGATCGGTGTAAAAAACCTCCTATTTTCACTTAATTCACTTGTCAAGTTGTTTTCGGACAGTTCAGTAAGCCAATCAGATTCAAAGTTGTAGTTTAAATCAACCAATCACATTCAAAGCTCTAGTTAAATTTCGCCAATCTCGAATTTTCCTCTCTTTCATAACTTGGCTGTTCTGATCTTCTTTCCTCTGAAAATTGTAATTTTTATGATGAATTGATAATAAGACAATCGAACGAGTGATAACAAAATCGGTCGGTCGATCGCGCAGCGAGAGTAGTCCGATTTGTTTATCACGAGTATGATTACAGACCGAAATGGACTTCATTCAGTCCTGTTACCATTACTATCCGCTTACAAAAGAAGTACGCGTCAGATCTCAATAATAGCTGAAACAGGTCCTGCTGATGTCCAGTCGCAATCGAGAAATTGAATTGCTTCAATTTGCCTTTGGGAATGCGGGGCATACCAATTCATGTTTCCGTCGCAACAACACATCCGCACACCTCGATCTATCAACCTGTCGTTGCTTATTTTTGCTGAAAACGAATTAATAAGCAATCACACTTTCCATAAATGTTAAATGGTATGATCTTTTCATTTGTGACTGAACTCAGTATTGTTTATCTTCACAGCGGCCAATGCTAGGCTTTTTCAAAACAACCGTCACCCCAGTCTTTGCTGGCATTATGTCAAGAATAGTAGGAGCTGACGAGCAGGGTGAGTATTGATTCATAAATTGCAAACAGGCGTTAAGTTAGTTTACTCATTGAGCGCCTGTAACAGGCCTAAAACAGGCTAATAGGCAAACATGTAGACGGACAGACAGACAGACAGACAGACAGACAGACAGCTAGTCCGTCAGGCAGATGTTTTAGTACGCTTCTGATGTTACTACGGATGTTCGTTTCTTTCCTTGAACTTTTATTACAGATCTGTCGGCTCTGGAGTCCTTTTTCCCCCTCAACCAGCTTGCATTAGGGCTGTTTGCTTTTGTCATTATCCGAAAACTCTAGTTTCATCCAGATGTGATGAATTGCGCGAGATTGATCCGACATTACACTCGATCAATGAGCACCGGTGACCTCTAATCTCTAAGTAAAGAAAAAAGCCAATTATTTTTATACCTGGACTCCGCGAACAAAGGTGAATACTACCCAACAGATGTCATCTAGTCGACTCCGTGAGGAGGTTAAATTACCTCCAGTTGCACCGAGATGCCATAATTGGCCGCCAATTCAGGTTTCCTGTGCGCAGTGTATACTTGATATGCTTCTGTGCAAACTTATTGAGAACATAGTTAGTAGACTACTAACTATGTTGAGGAGGACTCTTAAAATCACGAGTTCTGTCCTCTACAATGTGGAACGCTATGTCAAGGTTATTTCTCTTCCAGTAGAACATCACCTCTGTAATGGTGCTTTTTTAATTTCTTTTTTGCAGGTTCTTTGTTTTGTGCATATGGCATTTTTAGCGTCATCTCCCAATTTCTGGGCGCGATGCTGTTTAACAACGTGTATCTGACCACTCTGGGACATACATTCAACGGTTTTGTATTCCTTTTGTGTGCCGCTGTGAAGATTATTCCCCTCTGTTTTCTCTGGTAAGTGATGTATTGTAACTCTCTCCTCTCAGCTGTGTAAGTGGGCACGCGAAAATTGTTGAAGCTATAAAAAAAGAAGGGGCGAGGGGTAAGGGGGGGGGGGGGGGAGGAGGAAGGGAAGGCGGGGAAAGGGCTAGTATCCATGGATATCAGAATTTAATAACTGACCCCTCAGTAATATGCACCTACAGGTCAACGTCTTAGTGATATCGACCTAACGGCGATGGAGAGCGTGCAGTTTGCAAGTTTCAATAAACGCACTATCTCTCTGCTGGAACCGGTCGTTTGAGAAGAACCATCAGTTCTATACTAGTTGACGTCTCTCAACAGACGTTAGTGTAATTCCAGTCTCCGGTGCGTTGTTACGACGTGCAAAAAAATTCAAAACCAGTAACAACTCGATCAGAGACGCGAGCAACAGTTCAAACCATAGAAAAATTACAGCTTTGTACTGCCGGAAACCCCAAATTAGTCCGCTAGCAATAAATTCCTTTTAATTTCTTTTAGGTGCATAGACGTTCCTCCTCTTGTTGAAAGTCGTGAAGAAAAGGGAGGAGCACTGGAGGATAAGGAAGAAAATGTTAATGAAAAAGAGAGAGAGTTAACAAAAGGAGAAAATAACGGAGAGGAAGTCGAAAGCGGAAATGACAAACCTGTGTCAGAATCCATAGTTTGCCCAGAACATATTGAGCTGGTGAAGACAACTGAACAATCGAGATCTCAAAATGCTTAGCTATCTGGAGGTTTTCCCGAACTTTTTTCTTCCAATTATCTAAGAACACGGATATAGAATTCGAGTTTCCTGTGAAGTTTGAAAGCCGAGAAGAATAAAAGTTCGGAGATCAGTCTATATGCAAATGTAGGTCTCTAATACCTAGGCAAACAACCATGTAAAAATGTATATGAAGTGAAGTGATATTCAGGGCTACTAACTTAATTAAGGTTATCAGTTTGTATATTGTGGATCGTTCGTTTAAGGCTGTTCTCAAAATGTTGATTGTTGTAGACTAACGTTAGTATTATGATTGATATGTGTGGTAATTTTTTTTCATGATGTTGAAATTTTGTTGCTGTCGTACGTTGTGGTTGAAAAAGCCTTATGCCGGGTTATAGACCTAACTTGAAACGCAGTCATGTGGTCGATAAAAGGCCTTGTCAAACTACTTGAGTTATTACATTTAAAGTCATTCAGACATGTTAGGGTTCAGGCCATAAAGAAGGAATACAGTTGACTCCCGATAACTGCATGGAACCTTTAAGGACGTTCACGCGAAAATTTTTATTCTGAAAATTTTACCATTGAAAGATGATGAGTTAGTTATGTCAGAAATGAAAAAATTATGAGGAGTCACCGACTTCGTTTTGGAGAGAACATGCCCGGAAGAACACCTCAATCTGAGTAAATCGGGTTTGTTAGCGAAGAGAGCCACAGTGGCTGCAAGTCAAAAAATATTGCAATTAGAGCTTTAAAGGAAAATGTTCTCACCCAAATATGGTTTAAATGGACCTATTAAGCAAATTTAGTCAACTGTTGAGGTTTCTTAAAGAACAAGGTCGCATTTAGCGACCATAGTTTCACGCGCCTTTGCAGCCGCGAGTTGGCAGAATTCCATGTCTTGTGGACAGAAATCTTGAAATTTTTTTAACTTCCCACACTGATTTTTTTTTTTTTGGACAATGTAGAGATAATTGCAAATAAAACCTGTTTCTAAAATGAAAAGTTGGGGCCACCGAACGTCCAAGATCGTTAAAATAGCAATGGCCATCTGCCCTAACATTGTTCATTTTAGTACTTAACGCGCGCGCTCTATGCATGCCATGGCATGTGAATTTACGTGCGCAGTAAGGATGCGCAGGAACAATGGGTGCGCACGTCCTCAAGGTGGCCGAACACAGTTTTTAAGTGCCTACGCCTAATTCATCATAACTTTTAAACTATTTATGCTTTGGCGCCCATATTTTGCAAGAGTCAAGTTCAACCACAGAAATATTTATTCTTGCATTTTGACTAGGGTGTGTGCTGTTGCCATGGCAACGGGGCTGGTTAAAATAATGGTTTTTGTTTATTTAAAAAAAATCCAGTCGTTAGATTGTTTTCATATTTTGCACACTAAGTATTGACATTAAATCCCTTCTGACAACATGGTTCTAATAAAATTTTGACATAGATGACTTTCGTAATTCGCCGTTAGTCGTTTTCTGTATTATTAAAAATTCCCTATGTCAAAATTCAGATTTTTTTGATAGATCATTCACATGGTCTCTGATCCACTTTTCTGCCAAATTTCTTGAAATTCTAACGACTGGATCGTTAGAAATCGGCATGTTTCTGCTAAAGCAATCGGTCTCAATTTTTCGAGCAACTGCGCATGCGTTGCATTTAACTGGGTTCTTTCGGTAACAAACAAAAGCTGAAAATGGCTGGGTTCTTTGCTTCGTTACCTTTTCTAACATATCTTTGTAATAAAAGACTAAAGCCATCAATACACTGCGTTCAATTATAGACAAAAATAACACAGATAGTGCGGGTGTTGAGTAAATAAAATGATCGATCCACTGACGGCATGTTTGTCCTTTGAAATCCTTGTGCACGCGCTAAATATTGCATCAGCAAAAGCACGCGCGAAAACTGTGTTCGGCCACCTTAAGGGAAATTGAAAAAGATCGAG
>JAHPZR010041390.1:0-27283 GCA_019787425.1 Platygyra sinensis | reverse complement strand
TGATATTTGGAAATATGGTCAAACACGCGCGCTCGTATGTGTTTGATACTGATATTTCGTAGTGACTGAGATAAGGAAAGGAGTCGTGACAAGCAATCTTTACGTACTTTACTATCAATATGGTTACTTACTTGAGGA
This sequence comes from Platygyra sinensis, assembly GCA_019787425.1. Taxonomy (NCBI): domain Eukaryota; kingdom Metazoa; phylum Cnidaria; class Anthozoa; order Scleractinia; family Merulinidae; genus Platygyra; species Platygyra sinensis. The sequence goes on along the minus strand of JAHPZR010041390.1, from coordinate 27,145 downwards.
GAAAAAGTGGAATCAGTTTCACAACGGCACACACAATGAACACAAAGCCGTTGAATTTAACGCCAAGGGTGCCTTCGTACACATTGTTGAACAGCATGACACCCAAAAATTGGGCAAAGACGTTCATGAAACCATAAGCGCAAAACAAGGAACCTGCATAATGAAAGTCAAAGCAAAAGCATTAAGGCCCGTTTACACAGGCGATTTTTGTCGCAGCAACTCGATGCAATTTTTGTCGCGCTTAAGTTGCAACAGGTTTCAAACATGCTGGAAACCCCTGCGATATCTCAGCGACAAATCGCAATGAAAATGGCACCTGGTTTACACGTGCGATTTTGGAGCTGCAACTTTAGCGCCACAAAAATTGCATCGAGTTGCTGCGACAAAAATCGCCTGTGTAAACGGGCCTTTGCAAAGGCTGTTGTTGTTGTTGTTGTTTTTTAGTGCACAGTTGAAGTTTTTTAAGTAGTTTCCGCTTCACTAAACAGTCCAAAAACTCAGTTTCGATGTCGGTTACATTTTAGACGTTTTTTCTTTATGTTTCACAAAATTCAAAGTAACAGTACAACTAAAAAACAAACTGAACGACAAACAGAAAAAACAAGCGTGGCTTTCGTGTGCTTTGTTTGATCTTATGGAGTCGCTAGTAGTATAAACTACGCATGCGCTGATGGGGTAATTTCTGATAGGTATCGTGGGCACTTCCTGTTTCTTTAAATACTAAAAGAAAAGAGGTTTTTCATTAAATCTAGCTTTTTCCGACGAGTTACGATTTAAACCAACGCATTTCTTTCGTAAAATCATACCTTTTTCCCGTAAATAACGAAGTTTTCAATATTATGAAATTCTCTCAAAATCTGACTTTTTTTAGAAATAAAACAATATCTATGCAAAGCTTAATCAGGAGTAAAGTTAAAATATTAAATGAAGGAGAAAATGTCGATAAATTATTAAGTGAGGTTTGAGTGAGTACATTTTCCCTAGCAACGGCTCAAGAAGATCTGTTAATGAGCCTTAAATGCCAATTGCCATGAAAACTTTCATCTTGGGTCAGGTTAAATTGCCAAACTGATCTCATGTTTTACTTTAATTGGTTGCAAAATAAGGTGTCACTCATAAACATTGCAGTTAAAACCACACAGTATGGCACACCGAAAATCACAGGAAATTACTTCGCATAAAAAATAATTGTTAGGTAAACGGTTGCACTTACGATGTCATCCATGGACCACATTATTACGAAAGGTGATAAGCAAAACCAAGAACTGGCATATAAACTCTGGGTCAAAGGGTAAAAGCCATTTGCGCGTGCCTGTTCTAGTCTATTTGTCTTTCTTCCCGTGTCTGGCAGCTCGTGCCGCCTGCCCTCTATTTGTCCGTCTGTCTCCCTGTCTATCCTTACTCAGTTTAGTCTACCCGCATGTCCTTCGTCTATCTGTGTCTCTTTGACTGTCCGTGTGTTTATCGTTTTGCCTTTTTGACATCTGTACGTCTTGTCTATTTCCATGCTTCAATACATACCTTGTTCATCAGCTCCTACTATTCTTGACATTATGCTGGTAAAGATTGGGTTGACAGTTGATTTGAAAAGGCCAAGCACTGGTGCTGCAAGGAAAAGAGAAGAGTGAACTTTTGTCATGTCAAGAGTACATCTTTTGTGCATTGGTATGAGTATCGTCAATTTTTCGTGTAAAACGCAGATTTAGTAACTGACGCGTTTCTCCCATTCCAGGTAACCTGTCGTATTGTTTTGAACTTTGGGCTTTAGCTTCGTAGCCTGTTTTTAGTCATCTCTTTCAATTCAACTCTCTGAGTAACCCGCAGATTCCATTGGTGGTAATGTTTGGGTTTGTGTTTGGGGGTTGTGAGGATTTGATTCTCAAAGCGTAAATATCTTGTTAGCAATATCACTCGATTTGATTTTCATTTGCGGGAGTCGCATAAAAGTGTTTGGGTCAGTGTCCAGTTCGAATTATCGCGACCCAATTGTGTTACTAGAAAAACGGTTATCACTCACCGGTGAAGACCAACCATGTACGAGTTGCAAACGCAAGAAGCACCATCTCACCAATCTGACTGACAATTGAAATTGCAATGGTTGTCACCTCACTGAAGAACTTCCTTAAGAACTTTACTCCAAAGGGTCCTCCTACTCCAGAGACAAACATTCTGTACGCCAAAAAGTACCCAACGAGCTTGGGACCAAAACAAAGGGGACTTCTCATGACAAAAAGAGCAGTAACACCTCCAAGACCCAGGGTTGTTAGGGTGACGACTGCCCCAGCGCAAACTAGAAGTAGTAGGGTTTTTCTTCCACCTTCTCGCTTCTTTCTGAAGACGTTTACAAGTGTCTTTAAGCTCTTGAGATCGAAGAATTTGTCGTCTTTGTTAGTCACTCGCTCGTGAGGTTCTGGGACAAGAAAAATAGCGCCCAGGACAGAAGTTACTTGACACGCGAGTATGAGCCACGTTGGAGCGATAAACCCGAATTGTTGAATCCATAGACCACTGGTCAACTGACTCAGGACACCACCCATGAAGACAAGCATCTGAATGATTGCTGTTGATAGGAGTGGAAGTTAACAGACAGTTTCTGTTAAAAAGATCAATTTTTAATTCAATCGATCATTAGTTCATCTCCGGTTTCTTCAGCTCGAAAGAAAACTCTTGCATGTGGCTGAGGTCAAAACCGAGCTCTACTACAGAAACGAACGAGGGCGACCTATTTCTGGCGCCAAAAAACTTGGAGACACGAAATATTACATGCTTTTTCACTTTTTTCAATCCGGAATAGTTTAAAATTATAAATATTCAATGCTGTCTCCAGTGAGAAATGTTGCCCAACTTCAACACCTTGCATTTGACTTCAGAACAATTCGGTTTTTCCGCTGAATCCTGATTGGCCAATTTATAAGCACAAGCCGAATGCAAGGATGTCACTACTAAATTATAATACTACTACCAATAATGAACATATGATCATCTGCGCCGTTACAAAAGTGAGCTATAAAACAATGTCTACTTATTAAAAACTGAAAAAAGTACAAAATGAACCTGAAATTGAATTTAGTTTATTTTCCTTACCCAGTCTTATGGCAATCCCAGACTTCTCGGTGGTATCTGCGATGTACGACATGGTTGCTAACATGACGGTTGTCAGGAATCCCGAGACACCGCTGATTGCCGAGCCCACAAACAGCACGTACAAGGGCCACTCAAAATACATCACCAAGAGTACCACTGCAGTGTTTAACGATGCCCCAATTGTCGGTGCGATGAGAGCAGGTTTTCGCCTGCGAGTCTTGTCTGTCCAAGGTCCCCAAAACGGTGCCACGATCAGCGAAGGTATGGCCATGAAAAACATGTTTCCTGAGTCGATTTTTGTGGCCAGACTTTGAACCTGGTGTTAAATGATTTTAAAAACTGTATAGTAGATTTTATTTGATGACATGATGCTACAAAACAGCAGACTATTGATTGATTGATTGATTGATTGATTGATTGATTGATTGATTGATTGATTGATTGATTGATAGGTTGCTTTTTAACACGAGCGTAACGAAAAAAATTAAAAGCTCTAATCAGCCCTAACCTCTTGTTCTAAATCCTTTAGAGAGGTGGAATTTGGCCCAGTGAAATGTTCTGCACAGCCAGGCTCATCTTGTCCCAACAGTAACTCATCGTAAGGGAAACCCTTCTTCTCGCTGATAACTCTGTAGATGTACTGCCTCCAGATCGGCATACTCATCATTAGTCCATATGCGTAGAAAAATATCACCGGTTCCACTGTCAGGTAGCGCCTCCATGGCGAAAGGATTTTTCGAGTCATATTAACTCAAATTTCAGCGTCCTCCAGCTAACGAGCGGCAAAATCTAGAGAATTCGTGGAGAAATCGTTAAGTATAATCAAAATTGAAAGCTTTTTTGAAGAGAATTTTTAGTCATCGGAGGTCCATACTACGTGAATAATGTTTCAAGGGCTTACCCGGTTTTATAAGACATACTAGATCCTGCTGACAAATAAATGTCTTTTATTCAAGAGTACGCATCAATTTGGTCAGAAGCCCATCACTAGGAGCCTGCGACAACCCCATAATTCTGTCACGGCGTTTTCACAGACCTATCTATTTTTAATTTGAATTTATCTCGAATTCAAGTCTCCACAGGAACCTCAATGACCATGGTCAATTGCAATCATGTGAACATGAGATCGCATTGTTTTATCCTTGCCGAAGCGCGCTCATGAACTGGCCTATTTCGCTGGAAAAAAATATCTAAAAATGAACTGGTTTGTAAAAATGTCGTTGCACTGGCTTATTATATATATATGGGAGTTGCCGGCTCCTGGCAATGGGCTCCTGGTTTGGTGTAATCTGGTAATCTTGTCAATGTTGTTTTCATCAACCAGTGATCTGTCCGAAAACGTTTGTCTTTGCCTATTCTATGAGGCTTTTCCATACATCAATACTTATTGTTATTGCTTTTTTTCAGTGCTAACTTGTCCGCAAACATTCGCTTACCCCTCAGCTTTGGTAAGATGCCAATAACGTATCTTACTTAGTCAATTATTACTAGTACTTTAAAAGTAACCAAACAATGGCATTTTTAAAAACAAAAATGCGTGATCGTGCACGTCGTCCGTTTTATTCAGGTCTTGCAGAGATATATTAAGAGATTAATTAACACATAAATTCCTTTGATTGTCTCACACAAAACGCTTGCGTCAAGCTTTCTTAGGTAAAAGCTATAACAAGCCAGTCGATAATTTTCTCTTAGACTGATGTAGCTTCAGATGCACGTCATTGGGTAAAAACCCCTCCTCTTCCATAGTTAGGCCTTAAGTTACCCAAGCAACCGTTACAGTTACAACCGCTGTTTGTTGCACAGTTTCTCTGTCAGGGAGTGAAAAATCTGCTGTTTAGTCGCGTTGAAGGTTTCCTTCGCATGGCTGAGTCGCTTTCTTTTCAGTTTGCTCAAAGCAAACATGATTTGCACAGAAAAAAAATTGTAAAACAGCGAGTTAACTTACGTGGCCGTACTAGGAGGAAAACAATGGAATTTTAAATGCAATTTGCACAACATCTAGACTTAAAAAAGAAAAGAAAAAACGGGACAAAGAAACTTTCCCAAATATACATCTAAAATTCATTTCACTACCGGAATATTTACCTTGCTAATGAAAAGCTCAACCCTATAAGATAACAGCTGGAAAAATTATGTTCTGGATTACGTGAACGACAATAGGTCGGTCGACTAGTTATGCAATCGGCGATTTAAACTGGTGGCTGATTACATTTCAATCTTTGTATCACTGAACAGATTACCGCAAATTAACCCTAAAAAAGGCCACATTTGTCATTGAAGTAAGTACAAATACGTGCGATATATTCTTGCCTCTTTCAGTTTTCCTATCTGATACGTCGGTTATGGAAATTTTAACTTGACACAAAACGGTTCGGGTGATTAGGATTTAAGGGCTTGCATTCCAATATCTATTGATGCACAATGGGAAAACTCCGAAATACAGGGAAAATATGAAACATGAGACAGCGACGAAGCTGCCGCCATCTCTACCCAAGTTCAGTTGGTAGTCCATGCAGTATAAAAAGCTTTAAAAACGGTTTCGATAATTTAGGCTTCAGATATCGTGATAGAGATTTCGCAATGCTAGGATTACGCAGGGTCCTGGGATGTTATTGTACTTTATAGACTGGCAAAGTGGTTTATATGCAATCCAAGAGACGAGAGAAGTTTACCCAAAAGATTACAAAGACACGTCGGCTTGCTAGGCACTGATCTGATTTGGTTATGATAGTAAACAAGTTGCTAACTTTCCACAGTTTACTTACCTTTTAAACGCTGCCGTACTAGATTATATCTACGTGGCTCGGAAACGGTAAATGATCTTCGTTGTTGAACTTTTCTTTGTTTGTGTTTCGGATCATTGCGTCACATAGCACGTTTGTCATTAACATTGTTTTATCCTCTGATATCGATAACACTCCGGAACACAGTGGTGTTTTGAATTCAGTCATTTGCTCGCCTTGACCTGAGCTGTTAATGGTACATTGATACCATATATCCTAGACAGTCTATTTAGACTTGAGAATTTTCAATCCACTTGGCAATATAGAGACATGAGATGTTTATCGCACCCCGGGGAATTTAAGAGTCCCGCACATCATCATTCAAACGAATTCGCAATAAATCGATGTCTAAAAGGACTACATGAAGTAGTATTTACTGGTTAATTGGTATGCTATACAGTCGAACTGGGAGGCCCTATGCGCCATCTTGGCGCCAGGGGACAGGTGAAGGTGAAGGTGACGTGACATCGAACTGACCAAATTCTTGGCTTGTACTGTCACGCAATAAAAAAATAAAATCATTCAGTAGATGAAGTTACGAAATTGTGATGTTATAGGATAAAAAAGACACCTCACCAAGTTTTAAGTCTGTACGTTTAAACTTCAGATATTTGACGAAATATTTTCCATAAAGTTACAGAGCCCAGTATGGAGCCGTCATGTTGGTCACCTCCGTGCAATATGGCGACCGGAAAATAGTGTAAACATAACTGGAACTTTCTTTGGCTCTAGGCGGCTGATAATCTGTGCTAAACAAACAAGCATTTACACAAGCACCTAATACTGTAACTTCTGAATAAGCTAAAATTCACGAGATAAGTATAAAAAGGCTACACTTAATGTCACGCACCGCCATAGCTCTGAATTCAAAATTCGCTCGTTTCCAGGCGAAGCAAGTTATTGAGCTGAAAAGTTGTAAACAGGTATGACTTTACCTCCTCTCATGCCTGGTGAGGATAATAACTTTGGTACTGGCTCTTTAGTTTTAGATTTTAGAAAATGATGACGTCACGTGCAAGCCAAGAAATACTTGATGATCGGATAAACTGATATTACGGAGCAGAACAATGGCTGTGCACGTGCGTTATAAATCTTTGTACATTTCTTTGCGGGTCCTCTAAAAAACAACAGCGTGAAATGAACAAGTTAATTCTGCGTATTTTGGAGAAAGTGAACGACGGTCCATACACTTCTACAGGCGACTCCCGATAACCCGAACCCTCGCTATCTCGAACCTCGTGAGCCGATGTCCATATTTCCCCTGGACTTTCATCATACATTTATTGTAATACAATTACCCTCGTTAACTCCAACCCTCGATAAATCGAATCTCCCGCTAACTCGAAGCAATTTTTGTTTCTCTTCAGGGCATTTTCTACATAATTTTACCCTCAATAATTCGAACCATGTCTGTCAATACGTGACAAGTCAAAACAAACACTGTACTGTAGTCCAAAACAATAAATTTATTTTGAAGCAGGCGTGTGCAAAAAATCTGTACAGTTCACAGTTCCTGGACTTTCCTTTGTTACAGTTTTCCACAGTACAGCTGTATATGTTGCGTTCCGATTTATACAGTAATTTCGAGATGTATTATTTCATTTTCACTGGACATCTCTATTCTAAAATTACATTTGATTAAAATGTACCCTGCATGAATAGAACAATATTAAACACCGTTATTACTTATTTCAAGCAAGAGATAATAAAGTTATCCCTTGATAATCTCTTGTTTCTGGTAATTTGTTCTCAACTCCTCGATCTTTTTCAATTTCCCTTAAGGTGGCCGAACACAGTTTTCGCGCGTGCTTTTGCTGATGCAATATTTAGCGCGTGCACAAGGATTTCAAAGGACAAACATGCCGTCAGTGGATCGATCATTTTATTTACTCAACACCCGCACTATCTGTGTTATTTTTGTCTATAATTGAACGCAGTGTATTGATGGCTTTAGTCTTTTATTACAAAGATATGTTAGAAAAGGTAACGAAGCAAAGAACCCAGCCATTTTCAGCTTTTGTTTGTTACCGAAAGAACCCAGTTAAATGCAACGCATGCGCAGTTGCTCGAAAAATTGAGACCGATTGCTTTAGCAGAAACATGCCGATTTCTAACGATCCAGTCGTTAGAATTTCAAGAAATTTGGCAGAAAAGTGGATCAGAGACCATGTGAATGATCTATCAAAAAAATCTGAATTTTGACATAGGGAATTTTTAATAATACAGAAAACGACTAACGGCGAATTACGAAAGTCATCTATGTCAAAATTTTATTAGAACCATGTTGTCAGAAGGGATTTAATGTCAATACTTAGTGTGCAAAATATGAAAACAATCTAACGACTGGATTTTTTTTAAATAAACAAAAACCATTATTTTAACCAGCCCCGTTGCCATGGCAACAGCACACACCCTAGTCAAAATGCAAGAATAAATATTTCTGTGGTTGAACTTGACTCTTGCAAAATATGGGCGCCAAAGCATAAATAGTTTAAAAGTTATGATGAATTAGGCGTAGGCACTTAAAAACTGTGTTCGGCCACCTTGAGGACGTGCGCACCCATTGTTCCTGCGCATCCTTACTGCGCACGTAAATTCACATGCCATGGCATGCATAGAGCGCGCGCGTTAAGTACTAAAATGAACAATGTTAGGGCAGATGGCCATTGCTATTTTAACGATCTTGGACGTTCGGTGGCCCCAACTTTTCATTTTAGAAACAGGTTTTATTTGCAATTATCTCTACATTGTCCAAAAAAAAAAAAATCAGTGTGGGAAGTTAAAAAAATTTCAAGATTTCTGTCCACAAGACATGGAATTCTGCCAACTCGCGGCCTGCAAAGGCGCGTGAAACTATGGTCGCTAAATGCGACCTTGTTCTTTAAGAAACCTCAACAGTTGACTAAATTTGCTTAATAGGTCCATTTAAACCATATTTGGGTGAGAACATTTTCCTTTAAAGCTCTAATTGCAATATTTTTTGACTTGCAGCCACTGTGGCTCTCTTCGCTAACAAAACCCGATTTACTCAGATTGAGGTGTTCTTCCGGGCATGTTCTCTCCAAAACGAAGTCGGTGACTCCTCATAATTTTTTCATTTCTGACATAACTAACTCATCATCTTTCAATGGTAAAATTTTCAGAATAAAAATTTTCGCGTGAACGTCCTTAAAGGTTCCATGCAGTTATCGGGAGTCAACTGTATTCCTTCTTTATGGCCTGAACCCTAACATGTCTGAATGACTTTAAATGTAATAACTCAAGTAGTTTGACAAGGCCTTTTATCGACCACATGACTGCGTTTCAAGTTAGGTCTATAACCCGGCATAAGGCTTTTTCAACCACAACGTACGACAGCAACAAAATTTCAACATCATGAAAAAAAATTACCACACATATCAATCATAATACTAACGTTAGTCTACAACAATCAACATTTTGAGAACAGCCTTAAACGAACGATCCACAATATACAAACTGATAACCTTAATTAAGTTAGTAGCCCTGAATATCACTTCACTTCATATACATTTTTACATGGTTGTTTGCCTAGGTATTAGAGACCTACATTTGCATATAGACTGATCTCCGAACTTTTATTCTTCTCGGCTTTCAAACTTCACAGGAAACTCGAATTCTATATCCGTGTTCTTAGATAATTGGAAGAAAAAAGTTCGGGAAAACCTCCAGATAGCTAAGCATTTTGAGATCTCGATTGTTCAGTTGTCTTCACCAGCTCAATATGTTCTGGGCAAACTATGGATTCTGACACAGGTTTGTCATTTCCGCTTTCGACTTCCTCTCCGTTATTTTCTCCTTTTGTTAACTCTCTCTCTTTTTCATTAACATTTTCTTCCTTATCCTCCAGTGCTCCTCCCTTTTCTTCACGACTTTCAACAAGAGGAGGAACGTCTATGCACCTAAAAGAAATTAAAAGGAATTTATTGCTAGCGGACTAATTTGGGGTTTCCGGCAGTACAAAGCTGTAATTTTTCTATGGTTTGAACTGTTGCTCGCGTCTCTGATCGAGTTGTTACTGGTTTTGAATTTTTTTGCACGTCGTAACAACGCACCGGAGACTGGAATTACACTAACGTCTGTTGAGAGACGTCAACTAGTATAGAACTGATGGTTCTTCTCAAACGACCGGTTCCAGCAGAGAGATAGTGCGTTTATTGAAACTTGCAAACTGCACGCTCTCCATCGCCGTTAGGTCGATATCACTAAGACGTTGACCTGTAGGTGCATATTACTGAGGGGTCAGTTATTAAATTCTGATATCCATGGATACTAGCCCTTTCCCCGCCTTCCCTTCCTCCTCCCCCCCCCCCCCCCTTACCCCTCGCCCCTTCTTTTTTTATAGCTTCAACAATTTTCGCGTGCCCACTTACACAGCTGAGAGGAGAGAGTTACAATACATCACTTACCAGAGAAAACAGAGGGGAATAATCTTCACAGCGGCACACAAAAGGAATACAAAACCGTTGAATGTATGTCCCAGAGTGGTCAGATACACGTTGTTAAACAGCATCGCGCCCAGAAATTGGGAGATGACGCTAAAAATGCCATATGCACAAAACAAAGAACCTGCAAAAAAGAAATTAAAAAAGCACCATTACAGAGGTGATGTTCTACTGGAAGAGAAATAACCTTGACATAGCGTTCCACATTGTAGAGGACAGAACTCGTGATTTTAAGAGTCCTCCTCAACATAGTTAGTAGTCTACTAACTATGTTCTCAATAAGTTTGCACAGAAGCATATCAAGTATACACTGCGCACAGGAAACCTGAATTGGCGGCCAATTATGGCATCTCGGTGCAACTGGAGGTAATTTAACCTCCTCACGGAGTCGACTAGATGACATCTGTTGGGTAGTATTCACCTTTGTTCGCGGAGTCCAGGTATAAAAATAATTGGCTTTTTTCTTTACTTAGAGATTAGAGGTCACCGGTGCTCATTGATCGAGTGTAATGTCGGATCAATCTCGCGCAATTCATCACATCTGGATGAAACTAGAGTTTTCGGATAATGACAAAAGCAAACAGCCCTAATGCAAGCTGGTTGAGGGGGAAAAAGGACTCCAGAGCCGACAGATCTGTAATAAAAGTTCAAGGAAAGAAACGAACATCCGTAGTAACATCAGAAGCGTACTAAAACATCTGCCTGACGGACTAGCTGTCTGTCTGTCTGTCTGTCTGTCTGTCTGTCCGTCTACATGTTTGCCTATTAGCCTGTTTTAGGCCTGTTACAGGCGCTCAATGAGTAACTAACTTAACGCCTGTTTGCAATTTATGAATCAATACTCACCCTGCTCGTCAGCTCCTACTATTCTTGACATAATGCCAGCAAAGACTGGGGTGACGGTTGTTTTGAAAAAGCCTAGCATTGGCGCTGTGAAGATAAACAATACTGAGTTCAGTCACAAATGAAAAGATCATACCATTTAACATTTATGGAAAGTGTGATTGCTTATTAATTCGTTTTCAGCAAAAATAAGCAACGACAGGTTGATAGATCGAGGTGTGCGGATGTGTTGTTGCGACGGAAACATGAATTGGTATGCCCCGCATTCCCAAAGGCAAATTGAAGCAATTCAATTTCTCGATTGCGACTGGACATCAGCAGGACCTGTTTCAGCTATTATTGAGATCTGACGCGTACTTCTTTTGTAAGCGGATAGTAATGGTAACAGGACTGAATGAAGTCCATTTCGGTCTGTAATCATACTCGTGATAAACAAATCGGACTACTCTCGCTGCGCGATCGACCGACCGATTTTGTTATCACTCGTTCGATTGTCTTATTATCAATTCATCATAAAAATTACAATTTTCAGAGGAAAGAAGATCAGAACAGCCAAGTTATGAAAGAGAGGAAAATTCGAGATTGGCGAAATTTAACTAGAGCTTTGAATGTGATTGGTTGATTTAAACTACAACTTTGAATCTGATTGGCTTACTGAACTGTCCGAAAACAACTTGACAAGTGAATTAAGTGAAAATAGGAGGTTTTTTACACCGATCACAATCGAGGAGTGTTTATTCAGTGAAAAGTACGCGTCATTAGGGTTCTTGTTGCGCTTGGGCAGGTTCTTTCTCTCGTACATCTCGGTGACAGTTCAACTCTTTTTATTCACCAAAAATTTAAACTTTTAGACTTCTGCTGGAATTTTGCGAAAGTTGTACAAACTGGTAACACGGATTTTGCGTCGTCCTCTTCTATCTCTCGTATAATTACAGACTGAGTTGGACACAAACTTAGTCGTCCTATTGCCGTTGCTAACAGCACACTTACAGAGTTCAATTCACCTGTTGATAACACATTTTTTCAACAAGAGTGACTGTACAGTTATACCTACCAAGGAAGACTAACCAAGTGCGAGTTGCAAATGCCAGCAGCACCATTTCACCCATTTGACAAACTATCGAAATCCCACTGGTCGCCATCTCACTGAAGAACCTTCTTAGCAGCTGACACCAATGGCACCCCCCAGCCCTGAGATAAACATTCTGTAAGCCAAAAAGTACCCCAACAAGCTTGGGACTAAAACACAGGGGGCTCCTCATGACAAAAAGAGCCGGTGACACCTCCGAGCCCCTGAGTAGTTAGGGTGATGATTGCTCCTGTGAAGACTAAAAGCAGCAAACTTTTCATTCCACTCTCTCGCTTCTTTCTGAAGACGTCAACAAGTGGTCTTTAAGTTCTTGAAATCCGAAGAACTTTATTTTTTACGTTGATGGCTCGCCTCGGGGTTTCTGGGACCAGGAAAATGACCCAGAGTGCGGAAGCGACATGACATGCCAAAATGAGCCATGTTGGTGCGATGAAGCCGAATCTATGGATCCATAGACCGCTGGTCAGCCGACTCAAGACACCACCCATGAACACAAGCATCTGTATGATTGCTGTTGACAAAATTGAGACAGGTTAGCGTTCTTTGAACCAGCGTTGTTACCCTATCTGGGACGAAACGTGTTAACTACAGTTTAAGAGCACGCAGTTGGTCATCATAATCAGTTCCTCTGAGGACTGCCTTTCGTAGGGACGCCGGAAAGAGACTATTACATCACATAGATATAACATTCGTCCCTTCGCAAGTTACGAACTCAGTGGACAATAATAAGTGTCGAAAGTGATAATTTGTGTTGACGAAGAGTGAAAAGGGACCGGCCACTCATCTGAGTGATGCAAAAAGGGGTGTAGGTATTTTCGGGTAATTAAGATGTAATACAAATAACGCTTTGGTAGTGGAAATTTGAGTCTACCAGTTAGAATCATTTAATAACTTAATTACATAAATGAGACAGTCTTGGCAATATGAAAATAGAGACGGTTCTGTGGGAATGTACTATATCCACACCCCAAGGAGGTTTTGATCACGTCTACCGTTAATGATGAGTTGAACACATATCTTTGAAGCGGTCACTTTTGTAAATGCCTTACACCTGCCAACCCATTTCGTGGTCTAGTTGTTATGAAGCAGTCTTCAGTCCACAGTTTTATCAGCTCAATGCCACGCTTTCTACATTACCTCTCCCTTCACCCTCCCTTTGTTTCGAGTACAAGCTTACTCTGCCCATCACGCCAGCAGCCATAAGGACAGTAAGTAAGTAGGTTCCTCTCGACCCCCAAAAAAAAAAAACCTTTACTTCCATGGGAAGTGACCTATAATATATGTCAATTATACCTTACCTAATCTAAAGGCCAGTCCCGTCTTCTCAGTGGTATCAGCAATATACGACATGGACGCTAACATCAGGGTTGTCAAGAAATCCCGAGAAGCCACTGATCGCTGAGCCCACAAACAGCACATATAAAGGCCACTCAAAGTACATTATCATGAGCACCACTATGGTTTGTAACAAGTTCCAATGGCAGGGGCGATGAGAGCGGGTTTTCTTCGGCCAGTCTTGTCTGTCCAAGGGCCCCAAATGGTGCCACGATCAGCGAAGGTATGGACATAAAGAAAGTATTTCCCAAATCGATTTTTGTGGCCAGACTTTGGACCTGAAGGAAAGTGATTTTAAAAAGTAAAGCAGGTTATTTAAACGTCAAGCCGTTTGAATACACATGAGGGAAAAACGCCAAAAGCCTATATCATTTTCGGAGACTTATTCGAACATTAAAGCGTTCAGCAACAACAGAACTGAGCTGCGATCATTAAATGCCTACAAAAAAAGAGACGTATCATTTTTACATAATAACCCCATTTTGGCATTTTGATGGTTCCTGTTCTTACTTATGTTCAATGGGAGGACAGATGCATAGATGACGTCATTAAAATTTCTTTGTAGCTTTTTCAAATAAAAACAAGTAGATTCCATGTTGCCATGCGTCCGTTCAGTAATTGACCACAGATGACTTCAAAATGTGGCATACGAGGCGATAGCCAAGTGTGTCATTGATGTATGCTCAATCCAAGTGTATATTGGAACGTACACGCTAATTGTTTCTGCGCGTCCTTACAGAGTACCCAAATTCACACTCTACGTCGACCATACATGAGCACTAAGTAATAAAAATGAACAATGATAGGACAGATAACCATTGCTATAGTTTTGCATGGATTAAAGCTCTTGGACGGTCGGTGACCCTAGCTATTTTTCTTTTGATGAATTATTTCCTCTACGATATTTTCTACGTTAAGCGAAAAAGTGAAGAAACTTGATCGACTAGAAGTTTGAAATTTTTTGCAAAAATACACCATCGAATTCCGCTATAAGTTTGAATTTCTTGCAAAATACACCATCGAGTTCCTCTTGGAAGAGTTAAGTCTTGTAAAAACGTTGGCAACATTTGGACTAAAGATCGTTTGCCTCCGTTGACTCCCCTTCGATATTTTTTAACTACAAACACCCTGTAGACCAATTTTTTAAAATCAGGGTAGTCGGTAAGCCCTAAAGTTTTTTGTTTTTTTGTTTTTTTTTTTTACATTTCTGACACAAGTATCTCATTATCTGACTGCAGAAATTTAAAAAAAAAATGGCGCGAACGTCTTCAAGTTCCACATCTTCTTATTTCCATAACTGTGGCAAATGAATAGCGCATAACAAAAACCTTAGGTACGCATATCTGGTTTGTAAGGTTGACAGCACACTTAAGGTCGAGTGGTCTCATGTGAACGGCATATCATTTCACTGACCACCTTACCTGTTGCTCAAGATCCTTCAACGTAGAATTGAGCTCAGTGAAATTGCAGCCAAGACCTTCTTTTTCTACCACAAGTTCATCGTAAGGAAAGCCTCTTTTCTTACTGAGGGTGCTGTAAACATATTGATCCCAGATCGGCATGCTTGTCATGAGTCCAAACGTGTAAAGCAAAATGACTGGTTCCACTGTTAAGTATCGTCTCCATCCCAAAGAAATTTTTCGAGCCATTGTAAATGAGCGTCTGTCACTGTAATCTCAGTATTCCGAATTACTAAAAAAGAGGTAGATAAGAGGTGATTTGCTGTTAAAGATACTTTTTACGACTACAAATGTTTTTTTTTTTTAATTCTTGTTCAATTTATGTGAAGTCAGTTTGTTCCCACCTAATTACAATAGGTTAAGAAGGAATTGTATTAACTTGAAGGAGCTCCAAGTCAGTCACGACATTTTCAGTTATTGTTGACCAAAGAAAATGAACTCACAGCCAGAGGTGAGAGAACTCATTCTCGAACCCTATAAAAATCTTTTTCACCCTGTTTAAGCCTCGCGTCACGCTGTCGACGTTATTTTCAGTCTCGGTCCCATGACCGTGCAGGCAATGGCCAACGGTCACTGATCAGGTTGGGTCCATCTAAATACGAAATTGAAAATCTAGCAGGCATAACTGATTCACTTTGCATTCTAACCCGCACTAAAGCCGTGTCTCGAAAAGTACTGAACAATCTGAAGCGAAAAAGATCTGTTTGGAAAGCTCTTTCAAAGCGCCAACGAACTGCGCTCAGAAAATCCAGCAGCATAGTTTTTGCATATTTGGTTAACTGTTAAAATTCAACATTCAATGTTGTTACGTCATTAAAATTTTCCAATCAGGTGTCTTTCGTAGAATAGCCTCGCAGTTTGACCACTCGCGAAAATTAGATTCAGGGAGATTTGCTCTATCAGAGCATTGTCTCTTGTTGTTGTTTTACTTAATTCGCATCATTTTCACTGTGGCTAGCATCCTATACAAAAGATGCTTAACTATGATTTTGATGGTGAAATGATTTTTTGCTTTTTGACAAGCAACTGCTCTCAACAGTTATTTATTTATTTGGTCTCAACAGTTATTAAGAGCGCTGGTCAGTACTACTTGAAAATCTGAGATCTGAGAGATGCGGAAATCTAGCTCCCAGCCATTCTTATCTCTGAAATAATCTTAAAAAATTATGCGACGTTACAGTGAAGTTTTACAACAGCCAGTGATTGCATCATATACATTTGTATCACGACTTCACTCGAATGTTGCAGAAATGTTCATAAAACTCTCCCTCTGCGCTTAATTTGGGCCTGTGAAATAAATTTCCAGTACTCAGTTGCCTGCGATATTTACTCACCAATATAACGAGTTGTATTTGTTTGATTGTTTGTTTGCATTGGTATGTTAGAGCTGAAAGAAATTTTAGGGAGCTCAGCAACTGCGTTCTCAGATCTTTTTCCTTTGAATTCAAAGGGAAAAGCACTGGGAACGAGGTTAGGAGCTAAAAAATTAAGATATTTTACAGCTTCCGAAATTGCCTCGCTTCTGTATTCGATTAAATTGTTGTGTAAATATGTAAAAAGTGATAAATGGAAATGGCGATTACGCAATCAGTTGCAGTACTATGAAGTTTAGAGTAGGCTCAGTGTACTTTATAAGGTCGTTGTGAAGATGATTTTGAGAGGTAGTCTCAGCCGTTCGTCATCGCCGTAATTCACGAAAATTGGAAATGAAAAGAACCGTGACAGACACAAAGCAAGACAATGGTAGCTTGATTTTAGGTCAATAAAAGCAGTCAAACGAAAAACCTGTTTCTCTGGCCGGCTATCAACGATAGTTTCTTAAAGACTTTTTTCCTACTGATGAAAAAAACTAGCACCCTTCCCACCTCAGAAAACTAGACACAACGTAATAAAAAGCCCAAATTTTGATGCTAAAGATTTCGTGAACTCTGTGTTAGACGTATACACTACTAAAGCCAAGTAAACATACCTGAGTTACTTTTTCTATCAATAGAACTGATTGTAAGATAGAAACGACCAGAAAAAAAATCGAGTTCCTTACTTGAAAGACAAGATTATCCAATGAAACAAGAACTTGTTTCTCATTTTCTTATTGTTTTAGTCGTCAGCGCAATAAATCAATCTAGGATTGCACCGTCCCCAGAGTAAAGCTCAGACAATGATATACAATAACAGTAATATTTACGTTGTCCTGGAGGCAACTCAGGCTGGTACCGAAACAGTTTTTTCTTACACAAAACTGATCAGACTGACGTAAACGTGAAACACCGTAACTGCTATTTACGGTAATTATCCATAGAACATGACTTGTGAAGCCGTAAGGCATTCGATCTTCAGAGTTTCTGATCTGAGGACTAATTTGCAAGATGACTATGTCAAAGAATGACATGATAAAGCTAGTAATTTGACTTTTGATTCTAAAAGACGAGAGATATTTAAGAAGCAAGAGCCGTAAATAAAAAGGTTTGGGAGAGACCAGGTTAAGTTAGTTCGCAGTAGAGTTTACTTACCTGTTCTATACAGATTTTCACTTTTAGCCCAGTTCCAAATCGGCGAAGATACTCTATTTGTGTTTGCGTAATCAACTGCGTCATGCATACGTTTTGTACTTATGTATTTATTTACCTACTGTAACGGAATCTTTCCCACTGTCTTGTCACGCTTTCCGCGGGGGCCGGGAAGTCAGGGGAAGGGATATTGAAACTTTCCACTTTCTCTCATCCAATATTTAGGAGACTGTGAGGAATAAATAATGCTGAACTGCTTCGACATGATTACAATTTGTACCGGTCAATGTAAAACGCAGACTTGAGTTTTGAGAGTTCGGCAGTACATCACCATATAGTTGCAGGCATACTAAATTGAATGTTGATTGCAAACTAACGAGAAATACCGCCGAAAGAATGCGGAAAATCTTCCTGTTGGCCAATCATTACGTTTTACTATCTTTTGCATTACATCTGGCCCAAGTATTACGCCTTTGGATCGACGTTTCTACAACGAATAAAAAAAGAAACCTGCGAGAAAATAGAAGTTATTTTGCCAGACATTGTTATAGTTTCTGACGTCAGCATCATAGCATATTATAGTATATGTCAGGTTATGTTGCTGGCCCGTCACTTGTGCTCAGGCCCTCCCTGAGGGGGACTACATCATTTGTTAGGAATTAGGAAGTCCTCGTGGTCGAGCTGTGTTCACTGAGTCGTCTGTACCGCCCAACAAAATGCCATTCAAAGCGGACACTGTAAATGTCATGTTCATGATGTACAAAGTTGATCGCTGTATGAGATAATTTGTCTAAGAACAGTTAGTTATTTAAAATCTGCTAAGGAGCCGGTGTTATTTGGAGCCGGTTTGGCTCCAAATCAGCTACTCTTAGCTTGGACCCAGTCGTATTCGACGCCTTTTGAACGCAGAGGCCATGGAACGATCAAGGTTGTTATTGTCCAAACTCATTGTTGTCCGCAATGATAGATCCGGAAAACCAGGATTACTGCCTTACTAACGACGTTGCTAATATATTTTCTGTTTTTTTTTTTTCCTGGTAAGACTCATTAACAATTCATTACAGGAATGATAACTGTGACAGTGTTTAGATCT
Organism: Platygyra sinensis; assembly: GCA_019787425.1. Lineage (NCBI taxonomy): Eukaryota > Metazoa > Cnidaria > Anthozoa > Scleractinia > Merulinidae > Platygyra > Platygyra sinensis. The sequence continues at coordinate 8,487 of JAHPZR010041390.1, read as the reverse complement.
CTGAATAGATTTTTACGATTTTTCAGTTTCTCCGTACATATATCAACACTGAAGACAGTGTTTCCAAACACCTCGAAACTCGTCAAAAATTCTCCACTACACGTCGTATTTTCAACTCTCTTCTCGGTGTAAGGAAACTTGGTCAAACACAGTCTTTCGTACTTAATATATTGCATATCAAACTTGAGGAGTGCAGAAGTTCCTGGCCATTGTATCAAAATCTCTCCAAACATCTTGCGCGAAATTTGTCGTGATGATTTCAAACACAATTAATTGCCGCGAGCTACAGTAACAAATTTGATTTAGTCTCTTCCGGCCGGGTTGTAAGGTTAGGTCGCCGTTAGTAATGTGTCTCTGATGATATATTATCGAGAGATTTTTTTTCTTAATCTCATTAAATTGTTAAATCCCAACAAATGCTCAAACAAAACCTGCGGCATAAGAGGATTCTACCAATACAGAACAGTAGTTATAGAAAAAAAAAACAAGGCCGGGTTACAAGGATGCAACAATTTATATCATATACTTCTTTAACTTCGATTTTGTTAACAGGGTGTCAAGATAGCAAGATAAATTAAAACTGGTGAAATTTTGTATTATTTGGTCGCTATCTTATCTTTTTTATTGATATAGGTCTGCCTTAACCACTTTTGGCATTTTCCCCTCTATTACAAGATAGTAAGGGGCCGACCATTTAACTCTTGAGGGAGGGGTGGGTGATTTCTGGTTATCAAGAATTTTTTTTTTATAGCAATCTGGTGGGCAGGATATTTTTTTCCCCATTTTTTCCCATAAGCTTTCTATTACATTAGGCTGCAGGCAATTTTTTTTTCCGACAAGAGCTTCCACGATATTTTTTTTCAAAATCACCCACGCCCCCCCTCAAGAGTTAAATGGTCGCTCACCTGCGCACTTATGAAACAACGATACGGCCAGCCGGGACTTAAATCTACTTTTAATAGAATTTCGAGATTTTGTTGGATATTACTAGGTATTATATGGACATATTTCAATCTGTGTACTAAACCTTAGCCGGCGATTCATTTTGCCTCACAAACTCACTACTGCTTTCTCGTTGTATTGGGTAAAATCGACCCATGTGCTGGGATAATGTTTGGTTATTTCCTTCTCAGTAATATACGTGTCATTTAAGACTCCTTGTCTTCATATCAAGGCTCGTGTGACTCATCTTTTCCGTGTTTACTTCTCGACTACGGATATACACATTTTTATATTGACTCCACGTGGCCAGCAAAGCTCCGTGTCCGTATGCAAATAGCAACCTTGCACCGCATTGACTTTTATAGTATGGATCATTCAACACAGAGCGGGGTCTCTGTTTTGAGCATTCTTTGCTGCAGCGAATGCTGAGTTCCTCCGAACAAAAGTGGAATAAACATCAGCCCATATACCAACGTGGTGTTCTGTTGTAAATAACTCAACGGGGGTTCATTTTAAAACGCGTGGTCATCTTTGATTGTAAAGAGCCATGGAACAAAAGACGACGAATGAGTGGCATTTTTTTCATGTTATCTTGAGAGCATTTAACGGTCAGGGGTTATCGCTCTGTCTTCTAAAAATGGCAATTGAGCCTTGTGTCTCTTTGAATACCGTTTTAATGTGCTGTTTACTTACTCCGGCAGTTAACATTTATCGCCATCAGTTGCATGGAAACGACCGAGTGCAAACATCGGACAGTGATCTGCATCTACAGTGTCAGTCAACATTCTCGATTCCATCCCGATTAAGGTATGGTTAAGATACAGCTTTTCACAAGTGACTTCTCTCTTAACCTCTCTTGAGTATAAGTGCTGCTAAGTATATAGATCAAGTTTGTGTTAATCCAATGAGAAGATCAATCCAGTGTTGTCTGAACGTGTTAACAACTCAGTTTCAGAGAAACGGAGATCTGCGAGAACATCGTTTACAAATTTGAAGTACTAAGTTCGGTGTGCAACGCCAAACATGCACTGTCATGTCCTGTTATCTTCATCATTGCAGAATACTGAACTCAGATAACCTGAAAGGTGTAAAGTAAACTCAGTTACTTGTCATACTAGAAGTTGGTTATTTACGCTGCTCGCTAAACTGATAATCGATCCTTAGACTGCGTACTTCGTTTGCATGCATTATGGCTTTATAGTTCCCCTCGATATTTTTGTCGTTGCATTAATATATATATTCCCAAAGACAAGACAAGACAACTTTATTATTACATTTTACACATATTACAGTACACAGACAGACCTGGCACCGCAGGTAGCAAAAGCTGGCAGGCCAAAGTAAAAGACCTATCTTTCTTTTTTGTACACTGAGGCCCCTAAGCAAAGTAGAAATCGATGGACAAAAAGCACAGAACACCAAGTTATAATTTTTATTTTATCATTCAGTTATTTTATAGTATTTTCTTGCATCATTTTGCTATTGTGTTAACCGCTCCTGCAAGCCCCAGGCGAAGTCGCCAAACATCGTGTTTACAAACAAACTGAAATGCATATGGCTATCAAGCATTCAGTGAGCAAGCGCGTTTCTGAGTCCATTAACAAGTGATTGCCTTAATTTATCATTGCTACTGGGTTTGACGATTAGTTACTTCAGAAAGCATGGAGAGAAAAGAGTTCTACATATTGTAGTAGTTTTCACCTGAATGCATCAGTAGCCAGACAAATCCAAACATAACTTCATTATTCAGTAATGTTGTAAATAAGCATAACTTTATCGTGATAACGCCATGATAATAATTTAGAATCAATACTTTATTACTGTGTTGTTAGATATGAAGAAGACTGCCTCAAGAAGCCCTTCCTCAAGCAAACACAGTCCATCACGTAAGATCAAACCTTGTCGTTGCTATGTTTGTTTATTTAGTTGGTACATTAGTTAGTTTTATTCAGATTTAATTAGATCTTAAGTTTGTTAAATGTTTGTTTAGATCAATGTACAAGTTAACATGACACACCAGCAGCTCTGAACAAATGCTGTAACTAAATTCCTTGTCGTTTACTTCTTTTTCCGTGTTTTTAATTTCTCTTTTTACTATGCGAGAAAGCATTCCAGGACCTGCTTAAATTTTAACTTGTCAGACCGTGTATTTCACGATATGTAGTATCGTTAAAAAAAGGAAATAAGCATTCAGTTTGTCTTCTGAAGACCATGCTTTTGGAGCCGGACACTTCTCGCTTCTTGTACTTCCTCCTGATCATATTTTTTTTTTATTTCCTTTCAACTACTCTGGCTTCCGAGGGCATCAAAGAAGAGCAGATCGTACTGTACTTTTTATTATTATTTTCGTTTTTTCATGGTGTTCAAGGGCGACCGAAAAAGCTAAAAAAAACTTCACAAGAAATGTACAGAAGACTGAGAAATTGAATAGCGCAAAAAATAAACAAAAGGCAGACCTAATGTATATTTTTTTCTCGGTTGAAGATCTTAAAATACTGCTTTCCGCAGTGACTCGAGGTTACAACGAAATGCGGCCAAAAAAAAAGCTCGCCTCGAAGGGGAAAGAATGATAGATTGTATGTTCATATGACATTTTTAAATTTTTAAATTTTTTAAATTTTGAAAAGCAATGGCAACAATCTCTCTAGATGACGGGGAAAAGGCACCTGATGTATTTAACTCATTTTCATTTCAGAACAATTTTGCGGTATAAAATATAAATTATATTAATTATTACATCATTTTTGGGAGTCTTGATGCAATGTTCTTGGTTGAAAGGTCGAACGCTTAAGAAAACCGCTGTGGTTTAAAGATGTGAGTCGACAACACCTAGCACATTCTATTATAAGGAGTAAAGTAATTTTGAAAATCAATGTACAACGCTCGAAATCAAAGCTGAATATTGAAATAGATCAAGTGCGATAATACTGCCGTAAAGGAGCAGTATCACAAGAGGTCTTTTATGTTTTTGTGCAAAAATATGCTACAATCATAAAGGTGCACTCACTGGTCAACAAAATAACCTTTAAACGACAAATAGGCATAAATTTAATCTCTAAGAGATCAATGATTTTAAGTGATTTTCCTGTAAGTAACATTGTCAAACTTGAAAACTGTCGGCCCGACGTTATCAAATTTTAGACCACTTCTTTCCTTCTCGCCAGTAACCATAACACTGTAAACAACTTTTGTGACTGGTATGGTGCATTTTAGATTTATACCAACACGTTCACTGGATTTTAAAGCACCACTAAATCTTGGTGAGATTGCCCCTATAAAACATCTTTTAGCAAATATATAAATAGACCCTCGGGAGTTTTATGTCGCCTCAATCTAATTGATCTCATTGAAAAAACACAATAACATTACTATAGAAAACATCGCACACAACGAGCCGGGGGAGCCTAAAGAAACTCCTTGGCTATTATAATCATAAGCCACAATGAATTTTAAGTTTGTAAGTTTTCTTGTTGGTATTATAACGTAACCTCCATTATGAAACAATCCGCCGTGGGATTAAAGATGGCGGCTGTATTTTCAGTTACCATAATACCATACGAAGTTGACGGGACCCTTTGCCAGAAGGAAAGCCATATTTTGCAATATTTTGTCCTGGTACTAATGGCATTGTGTGTGCTTGATTTGAAGATTAAAGAATGTTTCTGTATATTTTTATGAACGTTGTTAGGTTTTCGTGCGCCGAAATTTACTGGTCGCCATCTTTGTCTCCTAAGGGGATTTTAAAACCTGTATGCAAGGTTGTGGACACAAATTAACTTGCCATAAAAAAAAAATCCATACCTATTATAATCATAAGCCAAAATCAAATTTAGATTTATGACATCGGATACGCTTGGTTTGAAGATCAGTAGAATTTTTCTCGTTTTTTCTTTTTTGTCGCCATCTTTGTTTCCCAAGGGGATTTGAAAACCTGTTCATAGTGATTCAAGATGATCATAGCTAACGACTTCATGTCTTATTTTCAGGCGTCCTAAAATTTACGAATAGATATTGTGAATGAAAAGACGTGGTTGCTAAGTGAATCCAGACACACCACCATAGCTGCATAATTTTGCAACCTGACACCAAGTTTCAATTACTTCTAGAAATTTCCAATCAAGCCTCCCCATTATTAAACTCTTCAAAGTGAATTCAAAAATTCATTTCAGGGGCCTCACCTGTCCAAATTTAAACGTTCTTCGAATAGTCAAAGAAGATTAGCTTACGATATTATGACATGTTTTCCGAGAAAGAAAGCACCAAAGATGTCTATCTCTTGAGAGTTTTTCTGACCCTGTATGAATTTGGAAGCCTTATATTTTGCCAAATACGGTAAATTACATTTTTCTTAAAGACGAATGCATTCACTGCATGTTACCTTTATCGCGGCCTCCATTGATAGTAGGTTTATTTGTAAAGGTGACAGAGTTACCCTAAAAAAAAATAACAGTTTACTTACCAGAGCACGTTTTATCAGCAAACTCTCGCAAACAAACCTCTTAAACAACTACGGGGAACACCTGAACATCTTTCAAGGTTATCATAGTTTATGAGAAGCGATCGACCAGGTGTAAGCTATGTGTATGTAGTTTACAAGCAGCATCATTTGCTGTGGAACTGTGCAACAATTGCAAAAGAAATCCGTTAGTAGCTACACAATTTGCTCATGCATTGACTGGTGGTACGGCCTCCAGCGATATGGAAGACTGTTGAAAAGTTCCTATAGCCAAAGTAATTGTTCTTTTGGGGTGGGTGCAGTGTCAATATTCTTTATTAAAGGTCAGTTAACACATGGAGTCTCCATTACAAGAAATACAACTTGTTATAAGCTAAAGACTTAAGCGCATATGCTGACAAAAAAGAACAAAAGTGAGCAAGCAAGACGGTACCGTTTTCTATATTTGAACAGTCGCGCGAAATTAGAAGCCAGTTCTACATTTTGAAGTGATTAAGGCAACTGACCGCCCGCGATGTTTTGATGCTAAACAAAACACTGTCCAACAGTTTACAATTGCTCTTGTCAAACATCAAACTTACATCTTACACCTGTTAATAAATACTGTCCTGTTTTCTCCTTTTTAAAGAAGGTCACTTTGTTGGTTCAAGTTGTGTGAACCAGATCTGCTTACAAACAGGACGCGAAAGTGTTTTCGTTTCGTTATAGAGCAAAACAGGCTCTTCAATATATTTACGAGCTTTCTAGATATTTGATAATCCCGTGGCTCAGTTCATGGTTGGAATATTTTTACCATTGTGTGCGACTGACGTGTTGTTAATTAGTTTCAACGAAGAAAAATCGCTCTTCCGAGACTTAATATTAGTAGTGGCCGGTATGAGAGAAATCTTCAACTGGATTTCGACTCCTGCTTAAGAAGTACACAGACATGCCTTCAAAAAATGGTCAAGGTTAGTCTGATGTTCAAATATTTCTTCTTGTTGTTAAGTGGTTTCGTGTAGCATTTAAAGTTACGAGATGAATTATTTATGCAAGTTACAGCGTTCAGTTTCACGCTATGAACTGCATATTTCCTGAGTTGTTTATAACGAGCTCTATAGAAAAGGAAGGGTAAAGATGGATTAAGAGACCACAAAAGTAAACAAAACCCGCTAAGACGTTTATCAACTGCCAGGAAAGAACTGGCATACTAAACAGACAGACGAGTGCTAGCGACATTCATAATAAGACCGATAGCTCTCCCTCGACTCTGAGAAATTTAGCTCTCGAACTTATATTAACAGGAGTGACACTTTAATTTATTTTGTAGGTTTCCATATAAAATATTTATGTCTGAGATTCATGTAAAGTTTTTATTGTAGTTTTACACTCAAGCTATATATACTAGCTATCACTTAGAACAGAGATGAAACGTCATCGTGTTCAGTGTTTAACTCGAAGATCTATCAAGCGCAACTTCTGATGAATTTCTAGTTGTGTGGAATGAAGTGCCATCTACTTTTTGTTCCATTCGACAATTTGAAGAAAGAACAGTCTATCACTAAATTTAACTCAATACGATTGTTCGTATCCGCGCATCTTTATCAATGGAGTTAGTAGCGTTGCGTTTGAGGTGGAATAGACTTTTATTATACGTTGTGTTCATCTTGAATTTGTCTGATTTCCAAGTGCCAATTGAGACTGTTCAAGGGTGGAAGCCAGCCCGTATTAGAGAACTCATGTCCAAACTGAACCTTCAAACAACGTCGTTTCAACTCGAGCCTACTGCTGTGTGAACTGTTATGAGCCAAGATTTACATATGAATATTAATTAATAACCAAAAATCTGATGTACTGAAAAAGGCACTTTTCGAAAATCGGAACCTGAAGAAAAGTGAAGTTTTTCACCTTTTTAACCAATTGGCAAATATTTTTATTTTAACGATTTTAAGAGCAAAATTCCACTTCTTTGCAATACCGATTATTTGGCCGAGAAGTCTTTAGCAATTTTGTAACCGTGTAAACTGCACACATTTTTTCGTGACTGTTAACATGATTTTATCTAACAGGGTGAACTCTTGATCTCGTTAGATTTCAAAGATTACAATAAACAAACCGAAAGGAATAGAAGCTTTTGGACACAGTTTAAGAGACGCGCTGTGCGCTTGTATATTGAAGTCAATGTTATACCAGTGCTAGTCTCGACTGAACCACTGAGTCTCATCTGATCCCCTATCGTCAGCAAGTAACATTTTCCTCGCACCCCCTGCCTTACGGATGCACTATTTTCTGCTTCCTTCGTGACTTTAAGTTTGGATGGGAGCAAGAGGTAGACCTCGTCTCACCTCACCTTCAGAAATGCTGTGCCTTCTATGTGGGAAATTTGTCATTTGGCAATCTCGTTTTAGTCTAGTTAGTTCTCGGGTAAAAATTCCCAGAAGGTACTGGCTTGGGGTGTGCTGTCTTCTTCCCAAAACCCTTTACCCCATTTAAGATCAAAATCTGCGATTTTCCCTACCCCATTTATGACCTGACCAAATATTCGATATCATATTTAAGACCTGACCCTTAAATCAATACCCTGTTTCAGACCTGCCCTATAAGTTCAATAGTTCAGACCGATGTTTAGGGCATTGTGAAGGGGTTTTGATGATTGGTCTCGATATTGACAAAAAAGTAGCTTCTGAAAAAAAAACCATACCCAATTCAACACTGGAGTGAAAAAAACATGCTGGCTAGCAAGCCTTACCCTTTGAGGCTGCACGTACCTATGTAGCCCATATAAGGAAGTATCTACCCCACCCCACCCCACCCCACTCCCGGTAGTTAATATGACTGGATGCACATTAACCTTTGTTGACAATCATTTACGCTTCAAGAGCCAAATATACTGAAAAGATACGGTTCAAACAGGATAAGCACCACTGTTGTTGATCTGTGGTCTTTTGCATGGTGATGCTGGTGTTGTTGTCGTGCTATCAGACCACAGTCTTGAAGATCTTCATTTTCTCTTCGTCTCTATCTTGCCTTCCCACGGTCGCCGCTTCCTTCGTCCAAATTCTTTCCAATACAACAACGGTGAGTTTCTATGTTTTTCCCTTTCGAAAGAT
>JAHPZR010041388.1:10000-14215 GCA_019787425.1 Platygyra sinensis | reverse complement strand
AAATGTGGAACTTGAGAACGTTCGCGTAAAAATTTTTCAAAAAAAAGTTACCGCAGTCAGACTGAATGGGTTACTGACTTGGCGCACGTAATTCAACATGGTCTACAGGGGTTTATAGTTTAAAAAAAGTTAAAAATATTGATAGTGAGTCATGGGAGGCAAACGATGTTAGTCTATTTTGTAGAAGTGGGTCTGTTGCGGAAATGATTTAAGATGTTGCTAATGTTTTCACAAAAGTTAACCCTTCAAGAGGCATTTAAAAATGCCGCACAGATAAACGAAGATCTAACAAGAACGGTATTAGATGGTGCATTTGGCAAAAAAAAAACATTCTCGTCCCCAGAGCCCACGATCCTTCTGGCTTGCGGCAGGAATCGAGAGCTCTGGGAGCAAACGTTTCAGGTATGCGCCATAGATGCAGACTGCGTGGAACCGGATGGGCAGAATTCGGTAATTTCCTTTGTTATTTCAAAATGGTTGCTCCCAGAGCTCTCGTTTACCGACCGCTGGTCAAGGGGAACGAGGCTCTGGAAACGAGATTGGCAAAAAAATTAAACTCTTTTCTAGTCGATAGATTTTCTTCATTTTTTTCGCTTGACGTGTAAGCTCGGTAGAGAAAATTGGCCTCACGTTCAACGAATTTGTTATCAAGGTCAAGACAGATTTCAATCAAGCTCAACAAAATCAATTCACGTTCAACCAATTTTCTCTCAAGGTCAAGACATTTAGAATCAAGTTCAACAAAATAACGTCGTCACTTTCAAGAAATGACCTTTCAAGGACAAGAGATATTTGACTCAAGCTCAAGAGATCACTTTCGTTACATTCAACGAAAGATTTATCTCAATTTCATGCTTCGTTTCATATCAACCCCAAATTCCCTATCACGTTTCAACAACTTGACCTTTCAAGGTCAAGCCGCGAGTGCTGTCAACAACCCAAATACTTTGTCAACAACCATGCCAAGCGCTGTCAACAAAGTAGTAAACAGATGCTTCGTATACTGTTCATGAAGTATCTACCGATATTTATTCGGGCTTCGAAGCTTGTATTGAACACAATAAAAACAGGATAAATTTAACACAAACTTTACGCTAAATTACTTACTATACGATTGATGTTGCTTCGTTGGGTATCATCTTTTACTTTATCCAACTGCTTATTGTTTACCTCATCCTCGAAGTTCTTACACGATTCTTGATTTTTCCAATAACTGAGTTGTTCGTCTCGGCATCAATATATAATTCGTGGCCACTACTGTGTCTGTCACCCTTTCCAACGTAAACAATTGACATCTTTGATTCTTAAGCTTTCCAAAACTTTCTTCACAAAACAGCATTCTAAGATTACGTTGTTCACGTGCGACTGAGCACGGGTGTCCCGAAAACTCAGACCCAAAAAATAAACCGACAATTTTTTCAGTGTGTTAACACTGATTACTTCAAGCCGTCTTGATTACCCGGAGCGGGGGGTGGAGACTCCCACATACAAAAGGATGGGGTGCTTCTCATACTTTTTAAGACCCTTTTAGATGTTTAAAAAGCTGTTTTAGTATCTCTTAGCTTAGTGTGCTCAGCTTCCAAAGGTCCATAGTGGGAGCTTTTGCGGCGCGCATCTTTAGCTTTCAGGGAAAAAAAAAAAGATCAGAGGATATTTGAAAATTTTTATGAAAATGACGACACATTTCAAACGAAGTTTGCAAGACATGTTTCGGTCGTGCAACGACCATCTTCAGTTGAAAGTAAAATAATTGAAGTTACATTTGAATTTATAATATTATGCTAAATAAGGATAAATAACAACGTGAAATGAAATTGGGAATCTTACAACATAGCTAGAGGTAACAAAAGAGTGTACAATAGTAACATGTTAATTAGAACGAGAGAGTTAAATTAACGTGATATAATTGCTTGTTTAAAGAAGGTTGCTCCCAGGAAATATGTAACGCTTCTTTTATCTTGACCTGGAATTTTGTGGTCGCATGATCTATAACTTTAAAACATTCAGCGGAGCAGGAATTACGGCATGCCTCGGATTGTTGAAGGTGTTGAAAGATATGTGAGGTCCTGTCCCTGTTTAAGTGTTCGCGAATGCGTGTCGAGAGGTGTCGGCTAGTTTCACCGACATAGCAAGAATTACAGCTTGCACAGGTAAACTTGTAAACAACATTAGAACGAAGTTCAACAGGCACAGGGTCCTTCACACTAAACATGTTACGGATCTTGAACGAAGAAAAGGCTAGTTTAACATCAAGATTGTTACAATAACGTTTAAGTAGTTTACGCAATCTGTTTTGTGCTATAATAGAGAAGAGCCCAACATAAGGTAATTTGAAAAAATGTGTAGAATTAGAGGGAGGACTAGCAGGTGTGTTCGAAGGAGTCTGAGTTTTAGTAATATACTGCCTAATGACCCTCTCAACGATATGACTGGGGAAAAGGTTTTTTCGTAAGATTAATAACAATTTCTTGATATCCTCATGAAAGCCTACCCACGTATTGTTGAACAGATCTTGTATGTTCTGTCAACTAGGGTCCTGATTAAGCCAAGTTTGTAAGAGAATGGGGTAAAACTGAAATAATTAGTTAATAGACCAGTGAAAGTTTTCTTACGATAGACCCTGGTAATAGGAGATTGAGGTTGACTGTTGTCAATCAGAACATCCAAAATGGGGATTTTTTTGTCCATCTCTTTTTCCATGGTGAAACGTATGTTGGGATGTCTGTGGTTGATGTAGTCAAAAAACAAAGTAGCGTCATGTTCAGTGTCAAATAGACAAAAAGTATCGTCAACATAACGTCGGTAAAATAAAATACTGGAGGCCTTATAGTTTTCCAACCAAATCCTTTCATGGTGACCCATAAAAAGATTAGCCAACACCTGGGCAAGGGGAGAGCCCATTGCCACCCCATCAATTTGATCAAAAAACGAACCCTTAAACAAGAAATGTGTTTGAGCAGTGGCAAAATTAAAAAGATTTCTGAGTTCAGTTTTCGTTAACTGGAGATCAGGGTTGCCCTTGGAGATGTAGTCAACCGCCAGGTTGACACACTCCTCCAAGGGTATGTTTGTAAACAGACTTTCGACATCAAAGGAAACCATAAACTTTCCCGATAACGGCAATTCATTGATCTCACGAACAAAAGTAAAAGTGTCTAAAGCACAATGTTCAGATGGGATATGAGGTTCCAAAAGAATACATAAATACTTAGCCAGCTCATAGTTGTATGTTCCAATTGAAGAAACTATGGGACGGAACGGAGGTATTGAGTTCGGCTCACGGACCTTGTGCATCTTGGGGAGGCCGTAGATTCGAGCAGGTTGAGAGCCAGAGGGATAGATTTTGTCATAAACACAGCGATCCAAATGGCCATTCTTTAGAAGTTTCCTGAGGAAACGTTGTAGCCTACCTTCTCTTAACAAGGTGGGGTCTTCCTTGGTAGGTCTAAATTTGAAAAATCAACTTATTTTTAAATTTCAGTGCTGGTACCTCTAAAGGGTGAAAAAACAATTCAAGGCCACGGCCACAAGACAGGATTTTTCCGGTACATTTTCAGTTCAAGAGTTTCTTTCAAAATTTCTTACCATCCTCCCCGTCCTGTTTATGTGGGAATCCCCTAGAGCTTGGGCTTGTTTGATACAATCTGCAGAGATAGAAACCGTCACGCAACGCATCTCGCGCTAAACTAAACTTGGCTTGAATGTCTTGAATAGCTTCTCTTTTAATACATTTGATAAACTTGATTTATACTTATGAAGCCAAAAAAAAAAAAAAAAATGATACGAATGTTTGAGTATTATTTTCATGATCTGAGCTAAGGAATCTATCGCCGCGGGCTGTGTTTTCTCTCTCTCCTGACTACATGAAGTACCATCGGCCTGGTTAACACACTGAAAAAATGTTTTATTTTTTGGGTCTGACTTTTCGGGACACCCGTGCTCAGTCGCTCGTGAACAACGTAATCTAAGAATGCTGTTTTGTGAAGAAAGTTTTGGAAAGCTTAAGAATCAAAGATGTCAATTGTTTACGTTGGAAAGGGTGACAGACACAGTAATGGTCACGAATTATATATCTATTTGATGCCGAGACGAACAACTCAGTTATTGGAAAAATCAAGAATCGTGTAAGAACTTCGAGGATGAGGCAAACAATAAGCAGTTGGATAAAGTAAAAGATGATACTCAACGAAGCAACTTCAATCGTATAGTAAGTAA
>JAHPZR010041388.1:0-7500 GCA_019787425.1 Platygyra sinensis | reverse complement strand
AAAATCGATTTGGGAAATACTTTCTTTATGTCCATACCTTCGCTGATCGTGGCACCATTTTGGGGCCCTTGGACAGACAAGACTGGCCGAAGAAAACCCGCTCTCATCGCCCCTGCCATTGGAACTTTGTTACAAACCATAGTGGTGCTCATGATAATGTACTTTGAGTGGCCTTTATATGTGCTGTTTGTGGGCTCAGCGATCAGTGGCTTCTCGGGATTCTTGACAACCCTGATGTTAGCGTCCATGTCGTATATTGCTGATACCACTGAGAAGACGGGACTGGCCTTTAGATTAGGTAAGGTAGTTGACATATATCATAGGACACTTCCCATGGAAGTAAAGGTTTTTTTTTTGTCGAGAGGAACCTACTTACTTACCGTCCTTATGGCTGCTGGCGTGATGGGCAGAGTAAGCTTGTATTCGAAACAACGGGAGGGTGAAGGGGGAGGTAATGTAGAAAGCGTCGCATTGAGGTGATAAAACTGTGGACTGAAGACTGCTTTAGTAACAAATAGACCACGAAATGGGTTGCAGGGGTAAGGCATTTACAAAAGCGACCTCTTCAAAGATATCTGGACAACTCATCATTAACGGTAGACGTGATCAAAATCTCCTTGGGGTGTGGATATAGTACATTCCCACAGAACCGTCTCTATTTTGATATTGCCAAGACTGTCTCATTTTATGTAAGTTATTAAATGATTCTAACTGGTAGACTCAAATTTCCACTACCAAAGCGTTATTTGTATTACATCTCAATTAACGAAATACCTACACCCCTTTTTGCATTCACTCAGATGAGTGGCCGGTCCCTTTTCACTCTTCGCCAACACAAATGATCACTTTGCGACACTTATTATTGTCCACTGAGTTCGTAACTTGCGAAGGACGAATGTTATATCTATGTGATGTAATAGTCTCTTTCGGCGTCCAAAGAAAGGCAGTCTCAGAGGAACTGATTATGATGACCAACTGTGCTCTTAAACTGTAGGTAACACGTTTCGTCCCAGATACGGTAACAACGCTGGTTCAAAGAACGCTAACCTGTCTCAATGTTATCAACAGCAATAATACAGATGCTTGTGTTCATGGGTGGTGTCTTGAGTCGGCTGACCAGCGGTCTATGGATCCATAGATTCGGCTTCATCGCACCAACATGGCTCATTTTGGCATGTCATGTCGCTTCCGCACTCTGGGTCATTTTCCTGGTCCCAGAAAACCCCAAGCGAGCCATCAACGTGAAAAATAAGTTCTTCGATTTCAAGAACTTAAAGACACTTGTTGACGTCTTCAGAAAGAAGCGAGAGGGTGGAAGGAAAAGTTTGCTGCTTTTAGTCTTCACTGGAGCAATCATCACCCTAACTACTCAGGGGCTCGGAGGTGTCACCGCTCTTTTTGTCATGAGGAGCCCCCTGTGTTTTAGTCCCAAGCTTGTTGGGTACTTTTTGGCCTACAGAATGTTCATCTCAGGGCTGGGAGGTGCCATTGGTGTCAAGTTGCTAAGAAGGTTCTTCAGTGAGATGGAGACCAGTGGGATTTCGATAGTTTGTCAAATGGGTGAAATGGTGCTGCTGGCATTTGCAACTCGCACTTGGTTAGTCTTCCTTGGTAGGTATAGCTGTACAGTCACTCTTGTTGAAAGAATATGTTATCAACAGGTGAATTGAACTCTGTAAAGCGGCCTTCACACGGCAAACTAAAGTTGGCAAACTCGTGTTGGCAAACTCAAGTTGATGTGTGTGAACGGCACAAAAACAGTCGACAAACAAGTTGGCAAACTGTTGGCGACAAATAGAACTTGCATCTATTCTCGCCAACTTTTTCGTGTTGGTATAATCGTTTCTGACGTGTGAACGGTTGGCCAACATGTGTTGGTAATTTTCAACCGATCAAAACGAGCTCTATTCACGTGATTTATTTGCGTGACACTTCACAAAATGGGGGATGCGAGTCAACACTTTTTAAATTTAATATCAAAGCGGTTCACAATTGTCCGGCTGTTCGGGAAGTTTCATCTATAGCCTACAAAGATACTAAAAACAAACAAAACAAAACGAAGGAGCGCGCGGACAAACTTGGTTTTGTCCAAACCCCATTCTCCACCGCTTTCTGGATCTTCTCTTCTTATCCTCTGTTTCACTGTTGTACGTGATTGAAACTGCACTTAAAAGCGGCCATGTTGGAAATTGCCGTGTTTGTTATTTGCCACGAGTTTGACGTGTGAAGGAACGAGTTTGCCAACTTTTTAAAGTTTTCCAACACGAGTTTGCCAACTTAAGTTTGCCAACTTAAGTTTGCCGTGTGAAGGCCGCTTAAGGACATTCGCGCGAAAATTTTCCAGTCGATAGAATTTTTTTTAAATTTTTACTGCAGGCAGATAATGAGTTACTTGTGCCAGAAATGCAAAAAAAATTGATAAAGCGTGTGGTAAACTATACTGATTTCGAAAATTTGCCCCATATAATTGAGCACGGTCTGTAGGGGTTTATAGTTAAAAATATCGAAGGTGAGTCAACAGAGGTAAACGATCTTAGTTATATTTTGTAGAAGTGGGTCTGTTGTTTACAAAATCTAACCCTTTAAGAGGCATTTGAAACCGCCGCACAGATGCACGAAGATCTAATAACAACGGAATTCGATGGTGCATTTTGCCAAAAATTCAAACTTCTAGTCGATAGATTTTTTTCATTTTTTCCCTAAACGTAGAAAATCAGTAGAGAAAATGATCCATCGAAAGAAAATTTGGGTCACCGAACGTCCAAGATCGTTAAATCCAGGCAAAGCTCTAGCAATGGCCGTCCACCCTATCATTTCCTTATTTTATGACTTTGCGCGCGCTCATGCATGACGTGGCATGTGAATTTGCGTGCGCAGTAAGGGTGCGCAGAAACAATTAGCGCGAACGTCCTCAAGTGTGCTGTTAACAACGACAATAGGACTACTGAGCTGGAGTCTAACTCAGTCTGTAATTATATGAGAGATAGAAGAGGACGACGCGAAGTCCGTGTTACCAGTTAGTCACAACTTTCGCAAAACTCCAGCGAAAGTCTAAACGTTTAATTTTTGGTGAATAAAAATAGCTGAACTGTCTTCGAGATGTACGAGCGAAAGAACCTGCCCAAGCGCAATAACAACCCAAATGACTCGTACCGTCCAATAAAACCACATTGAACTCTCTAACTCTTTTCTGATTGGCCGAAAGCGTACAGTGAATTTTCGAAATCAGCGCACGTGACCTCATAACTGCAGATTATACAATTATCATGTCAAGGACACTCAAGGTCACGGGTAATCTTGTCAAATTCGCGCGCGTTGTGTTGCTTCCCGTCAGTGAAGAGCCGAAAACATGACTTCCGTTTTCTTCGTTCAATGTATAATAAAACAATTATTAGATTCGGCTTGGGCTGATAACCCTTACCTCGACCTTGATTATTCTGGATATCACAAAAACCTCATCCACTAATTGTTTATTATCGCTAAAATTACAATTCCCTTGATTGTGATTGGTTTTTTCCCCTAATTCACTTTTTTTTTTATCGGACAGTTCAATAAGGCAATCACATTCAAAGGTGTAGTTTAAATAAACTAATCGCATTCAAAGTTGTAGTTAAAATTAGCCAATCTCAATTTCGGAGTGACATTAAACAATTTACGTCTCCTTTGTCAGTCTTTTAATGCCACTTTTCCCTTTCTTTCATAACTTGGCTATTCTGATCTGTAATTTTTATGATTAATTGATAATAAGTCAATCGGACGAGTGATAACTAAATCGGACGATCGAACAGCGGGAGCAGTTCGATTATGATTACAGACCGAATTTGACTTCATCCAGTCCTATTACCATTGCAAATGACATTTTTTAACTGTCCGCTAACAAAAGATTTACGCGTCAATCTCAATAATAGCGGAAACAGGTCCTGCTGATATCCAGTCCAAGTCCCATTCGAGAATTGACTTACTTTAAGCCTTCTTTGCCGGGGATGGATGGGATTGGGGGGGGGGCGGGGGGGGTTTGGACATACCAATTCATGTTCCTCGTGGCAACAACACATCCACACACCTCAATCTATCAAACTGCCTTTGCTTATTTTTGCTAAAAACGAATTAATAGGCAATCGCAGTTTCCATAAACGTTATTTAAATGGTATGATCTTTTCAGTTGTGACGAACTCAATATTACTGTAATATTTGGTTGTTTATCTTCACAGCTCCAATGCTAGGCTTTTTCAAAACAACCGTCACCCCAGTCTTTGCTGGCATTATGTCAAGAATAGTAGGAGCTGATGAGCAGGGTGAGTATTGATTCACACATTGTAAACAGGCTAGCCTCGAGTTAGTTACTCATTGCGCCCCTCTAACAGGCTAAAGACAGGCTGATAGGCAAATAGGCAGACATGTAGACAGACAGACAGACAGACAGACAGACAGTTAGTCCGTCAGGCAGACAGAGAGACAGGCATGCAGTCCCGAAGTCAGTCAGACAGCCAGACAGACAGACAGACAGAGAGCATGGGGCAGACAGTCTAGGCCCTTAGACCATCCGACGAATGAACAGACGGGCAATTGGATAGTTAGTCATTGAAATTGCCCAAAGGACAAACACCTCAAGTTTGGGTTCGAGTAAGCGGGTATCTTCTTGTGTTGATAAAACACCTTCAGATGAAAGCAATGAGGCAGCGGTTTCATAAAGCGATATTTCTTCTTCATGTTTTCCTGAAGTGAAAGTATTATTTACCAAAATTCTTAGGTCTGTTTTTTAGTACGCTTATGATGTTACTACGGGTTTTGTTTTCTTTCCTTGAACTTTTATTACAGATCTGTCGGCTCTGGAGCCCTTGGTTCCCTTTAACCAGTTTGCATTAGGGCTGTTTGCTTTTGTCATTCATCCAGATGTGATGAATTGGCGCGAAATCGATTCGACATTGTAGTCGGTCAATGAGCACCGGGTGACCTCTAATGTCGCTAAGTAAAGAAAAAAGCCAATTATTTTACCTGGACTCCGCGAACAAAGGTGAATACTACCCAACAGCTGTCATCTAGTCGACTCCGCGATCAGGTTAAATTACCTCCAGTTGCACCGAGATGCCATAATTGGCCGCCAATTCAGGTTTCCTGTGCGCATTGAATACTTATTGAGAAGGACTCTTAAAATTACAAGTCCTGTCCTCTACAATGTGGAATGACTATACTGTGAACGCTATGCGTTATTTCTCTTCCAGTAGAACATCACCTCTGTAATGATACTTGTTTTTCCTTTTGCAGGTTCTTTGTTTTGTGCATATGGCATTTTTAGCGTCATCTCCCAATTTCTTGGCGCGATGCTGTTTAACAACGTGTATCTAACCACTCTGGGACATGCATTCACACGGTTTTGTATTCCTTTTGTGTGCCGCTGTAAAGATTATTCCCCCTCTGTTTTTCTTTGGTAAGTGATGTATAGGCTCTCCTCTCAGCTGTGTAAATGGGCACGCGAAAATTGTTGAAGCTAACAAACAAGAAAAACGGGAAGGGGCGAAGGCGTAAGGGGCGGGGGCGGAGGAAGGGAAGGCGGGGGAAGGGCTTGTATCCATGGATATCAGAATTAAATAACTGAGCCCTCAGTAATATGCACCTACAGGTCAACGTCTTAGTGATATCGACCTAACGGCGATGGAGAGCGTGCAGTTTGCAAGTTTCAATAAACGCACTATCTCTCTGCTGGAACCGGTCGTTTGAGATGAACCATCAGTATACTAGTTGACGTCTCTCAACAGACGTTAGTGTAATTCCAGTCTCCGGTACGTTGTTACTACGTGCAAAAAAATTCAAAACCAGTAACAACACGATCAGAGACGCGAGCAACAGTTCAAACCATAGAAAAATTACAGCTCTGCACAGCCGGAAACCCCAAATTATTCCGCTAGCAAATAAATTCCCTTTAATTTCTTTTAGGTGCATAGACGTTCCTCCTCTTGTTGAAAGTGGTGAAGAAAAGGGAGGAGCACTAGAGGATAAGGAAGAAAATGCTAATGAAAAAGAGAGAGAGTTAACAAAAGGAGAAATAACAGGGAGGAAGTCGAAAGTGGAATGACAAACCCATGTCGGAATCCATAGTTTGCCCAGAACATATCTGGTGAAGACAACTGAACAATCGAGATTTCAAAATGCTTAGCTATCTGGAGGTTTTCCCGAACTTTTCTTCTTCCAACCATCTAAGAACACGGATATAGAATTCGAGTTTTCCTGTGAAGTTTGGAAGCCGAGAAGAATAAAAGTTCGGAGATCAGTCTATATGCAAATGTAGGTCTCTAATACCTAGGCAAACAACATGTAAAATGTATATGAAGTGAAGTGGATATTCAGGGCACAGTTTGTATATTGTGGATCGTTCGTTTAAGGCTGTTCTCAAAATGTTGATTGTTGTAGACTAACGTTAGTATTATGATTGATATGTGTGGTAATTTTTTTTCATGATATTGAAATTTTGTTGCTGTCGTACGTTGTGGTTGAAAAAGCTTTATGCCAGGTTATAGACCTAACTTGAAACGCAGTCACGTGGTCAATAAAAGACCTTGTCAAATTACTTGAGTTATTACATTTAAAGTCATTCAGACATGTTAGGGTTCAGGCCATAAAGAAGGAATACAGTTGACTTCCGATAACTGGAACCTTTAAGGACGTTCACGCGAAAATTTTCTAACATTGATTTTTTTCTGAAAATTTTACCATTGAAAGATGATGAGTTAGTTATGTCAGAAATGTAAAAATAATGAGGAGTCACCGACTTCGTTTTGGAGAGAACATGCCCGGAAGAATACCTCAATCTGAGTAAATCGGGCTTCGTTAGCGAAGAGAGCCACAGTGGCTGCAAGTCAAAAGATTTTGCAATTAGAGCTTTAAAGGAAAATGTTCTCCGCCAAATATGGTTTAAATGGACCTATTAAGCAAATTTAGTCAACTGTTGAGGTTCCTTAAAGAACAAGGTCGCATTAGCGACCATAGTTTCACGCGCCTTTGCAGCCGCGAGTTGGCAGAATTCCATGTCTTGTGGACAGAAATCTTGAAATTTTTTTAACTTCCCACATTGATTTTTTTTTTGGACAATGAAAAGCAAGGGCGTAGCCAGGGGGGGGGGTCCTGGGGTGCCCGTGACCCCCCCTTTGTAAGCCTTTTTGTAAGCAAACAACCTACAATATTCAGGTGACAATCTGATGAGTACCCTCTCTATGAGTCAGTGTGACCCCCCCTTTGAAAAATCCTGGCTACGCCCATGAAAAGATAATTGCAAATAAAACTTGTTTCTAAAAAGAAAAGTAATGGCCACCGAACGTCCAAGATCGTTAAATCCAAGCAAAGCTATATAGCAATGGCCATCTGCCCTAACATTGTTCATTTTAGTACTTAGCGCGCGCGCTCTATGCATGCCATGGCATGTGAATTTACGTGGGCATTAAGGATGCGCAGGAGCAATGGGTGCGAACGTCCTTAAGGGAAATTGGAAAAGGTTCGAGTTATCGA
>JAHPZR010041387.1:0-41812 GCA_019787425.1 Platygyra sinensis | reverse complement strand
TTTTCCCATAAGCTTTCTATTACATTAGGCTGCAGGCAATTTTTTTTTCCGACAAGAGCTTCCACGATATTTTTTTTCAAAATCACCCACGCCCCCCCTCAAGAGTTAAATGGTCGCTCACCTGCGCACTTATGAAACAACGATACGGCCAGCCGGGACTTAAATCTACTTTTAATAGAATTTCGAGATTTTGTTGGATATTACTAGGTATTATATGGACATATTTCAATCTGTGTACTAAACCTTAGCCGGCGATTCATTTTGCCTCACAAACTCACTACTGCTTTCTCGTTGTATTGGGTAAAATCGACCCATGTGCTGGGATAATGTTTGGTTATTTCCTTCTCAGTAATATACGTGTCATTTAAGACTCCTTGTCTTCATATCAAGGCTCGTGTGACTCATCTTTTCCGTGTTTACTTCTCGACTACGGATATACACATTTTTATATTGACTCCACGTGGCCAGCAAAGCTCCGTGTCCGTATGCAAATAGCAACCTTGCACCGCATTGACTTTTATAGTATGGATCATTCAACACAGAGCGGGGTCTCTGTTTTGAGCATCTTTGCTGCAGCGAATGCTGAGTTCCTCCGAACAAAAGTGGAATAAACATCAGCCCATATACCAACGTGGTGTTCTGTTGTAAATAACTCAACGGGGGTTCATTTTAAAACGCGTGGTCATCTTTGATTGTAAAGAGCCATGGAACAAAAGACGACGAATGAGTGGCATTTTTTTCATGTTATCTTGAGAGCATTTAACGGTCAGGGGTTATCGCTCTGTCTTCTAAAAATGGCAATTGAGCCTTGTGTCTCTTTGAATACCGTTTTAATGTGCTGTTTACTTACTCCGGCAGTTAACATTTATCGCCATCAGTTGCATGGAAACGACCGAGTGCAAACATCGGACAGTGATCTGCATCTACAGTGTCAGTCAACATTCTCGATTCCATCCCGATTAAGGTATGGTTAAGATACAGCTTTTCACAAGTGACTTCTCTCTTAACCTCTCTTGAGTATAAGTGCTGCTAAGTATATAGATCAAGTTTGTGTTAATCCAATGAGAAGATCAATCCAGTGTTGTCTGAACGTGTTAACAACTCAGTTTCAGAGAAACGGAGATCTGCGAGAACATCGTTTACAAATTTGAAGTACTAAGTTCGGTGTGCAACGCCAAACATGCACTGTCATGTCCTGTTATCTTCATCATTGCAGAATACTGAACTCAGATAACCTGAAAGGTGTAAAGTAAACTCAGTTACTTGTCATACTAGAAGTTGGTTATTTACGCTGCTCGCTAAACTGATAATCGATCCTTAGACTGCGTACTTCGTTTGCATGCATTATGGCTTTATAGTTCCCCTCGATATTTTTGTCGTTGCATTAATATATATATTCCCAAAGACAAGACAAGACAACTTTATTATTACATTTTACACATATTACAGTACACAGACAGACCTGGCACCGCAGGTAGCAAAAGCTGGCAGGCCAAAGTAAAAGACCTATCTTTCTTTTTGTACACTGAGGCCCCTAAGCAAAGTAGAAATCGATGGACAAAAAGCACAGAACACCAAGTTATAATTTTTATTTTATCATTCAGTTTATTTTATAGTATTTTCTTGCATCATTTTGCTATTGTGTTAACCGCTCCTGCAAGCCCCAGGCGAAGTCGCCAAACATCGTGTTTACAAACAAACTGAAATGCATATGGCTATCAAGCATTCAGTGAGCAAGCGCGTTTCTGAGTCCATTAACAAGTGATTGCCTTAATTTATCATTGCTACTGGGTTTGACGATTAGTTACTTCAGAAAGCATGGAGAGAAAAGAGTTCTACATATTGTAGTAGTTTTCACCTGAATGCATCAGTAGCCAGACAAATCCAAACATAACTTCATTATTCAGTAATGGTTGTAAATAAGCATAACTTTATCGTGATAACGCCATGATAATAATTAGAATCAATACTTTATTACTGTGTTGTTAGATATGAAGAAGACTGCCTCAAGAAGCCCTTCCTCAAGCAAACACAGTCCATCACGTAAGATCAAACCTTGTCGTTGCTATGTTTGTTTATTTAGTTGGTACATTAGTTAGTTTTATTCAGATTTAATTAGATCTTAAGTTTGTTAAATGTTTGTTTAGATCAATGTACAAGTTAACATGACACACCAGCAGCTCTGAACAAATGCTGTAACTAAATTCCTTGTCGTTTACTTCTTTTTCCGTGTTTTTAATTTCTCTTTTTACTATGCGAGAAAGCATTCCAGGACCTGCTTAAATTTTAACTTGTCAGACCGTGTATTTCACGATATGTAGTATCGTTAAAAAAAGGAAATAAGCATTCAGTTTGTCTTCTGAAGACCATGCTTTTGGAGCCGGACACTTCTCGCTTCTTGTACTTCCTCCTGATCATATTTTTTTTTATTTCCTTTCAACTACTCTGGCTTCCGAGGGCATCAAAGAAGAGCAGATCGTACTGTACTTTTTATTATTATTTTCGTTTTTTCATGGTGTTCAAGGGCGACCGAAAAAGCTAAAAAAAACTTCACAAGAAATGTACAGAAGACTGAGAAATTGAATAGCGCAAAAAATAAACAAAAGGCAGACCTAATGTATATTTTTTTCTCGGTTGAAGATCTTAAAATACTGCTTTCCGCAGTGACTCGAGGTTACAACGAAATGCGGCCAAAAAAAAAGCTCGCCTCGAAGGGGAAAGAATGATAGATTGTATGTTCATATGACATTTTTAAATTTTTAAATTTTTTAAATTTTGAAAAGCAATGGCAACAATCTCTCTAGATGACGGGGAAAAGGCACCTGATGTATTTAACTCATTTTCATTTCAGAACAATTTTGCGGTATAAAATATAAATTATATTAATTATTACATCATTTTTGGGAGTCTTGATGCAATGTTCTTGGTTGAAAGGTCGAACGCTTAAGAAAACCGCTGTGGTTTAAAGATGTGAGTCGACAACACCTAGCACATTCTATTATAAGGAGTAAAGTAATTTTGAAAATCAATGTACAACGCTCGAAATCAAAGCTGAATATTGAAATAGATCAAGTGCGATAATACTGCCGTAAAGGAGCAGTATCACAAGAGGTCTTTTATGTTTTTGTGCAAAAATATGCTACAATCATAAAGGTGCACTCACTGGTCAACAAAATAACCTTTAAACGACAAATAGGCATAAATTTAATCTCTAAGAGATCAATGATTTTAAGTGATTTTCCTGTAAGTAACATTGTCAAACTTGAAAACTGTCGGCCCGACGTTATCAAATTTTAGACCACTTCTTTCCTTCTCGCCAGTAACCATAACACTGTAAACAACTTTTGTGACTGGTATGGTGCATTTTAGATTTATACCAACACGTTCACTGGATTTTAAAGCACCACTAAATCTTGGTGAGATTGCCCCTATAAAACATCTTTTAGCAAATATATAAATAGACCCTCGGGAGTTTTATGTCGCCTCAATCTAATTGATCTCATTGAAAAAACACAATAACATTACTATAGAAAACATCGCACACAACGAGCCGGGGGAGCCTAAAGAAACTCCTTGGCTATTATAATCATAAGCCACAATGAATTTTAAGTTTGTAAGTTTTCTTGTTGGTATTATAACGTAACCTCCATTATGAAACAATCCGCCGTGGGATTAAAGATGGCGGCTGTATTTTCAGTTACCATAATACCATACGAAGTTGACGGGACCCTTTGCCAGAAGGAAAGCCATATTTTGCAATATTTTGTCCTGGTACTAATGGCATTGTGTGTGCTTGATTTGAAGATTAAAGAATGTTTCTGTATATTTTTATGAACGTTGTTAGGTTTTCGTGCGCCGAAATTTACTGGTCGCCATCTTTGTCTCCTAAGGGGATTTTAAAACCTGTATGCAAGGTTGTGGACACAAATTAACTTGCCATAAAAAAAAAAATCCATACCTATTATAATCATAAGCCAAAATCAAATTTAGATTTATGACATCGGATACGCTTGGTTTGAAGATCAGTAGAATTTTTCTCGTTTTTTCTTTTTTGTCGCCATCTTTGTTTCCCAAGGGGATTTGAAAACCTGTTCATAGTGATTCAAGATGATCATAGCTAACGACTTCATGTCTTATTTTCAGGCGTCCTAAAATTTACGAATAGATATTGTGAATGAAAAGACGTGGTTGCTAAGTGAATCCAGACACACCACCATAGCTGCATAATTTTGCAACCTGACACCAAGTTTCAATTACTTCTAGAAATTTCCAATCAAGCCTCCCCATTATTAAACTCTTCAAAGTGAATTCAAAAATTCATTTCAGGGGCCTCACCTGTCCAAATTTAAACGTTCTTCGAATAGTCAAAGAAGATTAGCTTACGATATTATGACATGTTTTCCGAGAAAGAAAGCACCAAAGATGTCTATCTCTTGAGAGTTTTTTCTGACCCTGTATGAATTTGGAAGCCTTATATTTTGCCAAATACGGTAAATTACATTTTTCTTAAAGACGAATGCATTCACTGCATGTTACCTTTATCGCGGCCTCCATTGATAGTAGGTTTATTTGTAAAGGTGACAGAGTTACCCTAAAAAAAAATAACAGTTTACTTACCAGAGCACGTTTTATCAGCAAACTCTCGCAAACAAACCTCTTAAACAACTACGGGGAACACCTGAACATCTTTCAAGGTTATCATAGTTTATGAGAAGCGATCGACCAGGTGTAAGCTATGTGTATGTAGTTTACAAGCAGCATCATTTGCTGTGGAACTGTGCAACAATTGCAAAAGAAATCCGTTAGTAGCTACACAATTTGCTCATGCATTGACTGGTGGTACGGCCTCCAGCGATATGGAAGGACTGTTGAAAAGTTCCTATAGCCAAAGTAATTGTTCTTTTGGGGTGGGTGCAGTGTCAATATTCTTTATTAAAGGTCAGTTAACACATGGAGTCTCCATTACAAGAAATACAACTTGTTATAAGCTAAAGACTTAAGCGCATATGCTGACAAAAAAGAACAAAAGTGAGCAAGCAAGACGGTACCGTTTTCTATATTTGAACAGTCGCGCGAAATTAGAAGCCAGTTCTACATTTTGAAGTGATTAAGGCAACTGACCGCCCGCGATGTTTTGATGCTAAACAAAACACTGTCCAACAGTTTACAATTGCTCTTGTCAAACATCAAACTTACATCTTACACCTGTTAATAAATACTGTCCTGTTTTCTCCTTTTTAAAGAAGGTCACTTTGTTGGTTCAAGTTGTGTGAACCAGATCTGCTTACAAACAGGACGCGAAAGTGTTTTCGTTTCGTTATAGAGCAAAACAGGCTCTTCAATATATTTACGAGCTTTCTAGATATTTGATAATCCCGTGGCTCAGTTCATGGTTGGAATATTTTTACCATTGTGTGCGACTGACGTGTTGTTAATTAGTTCAACGAAGAAAAATCGCTCTTCCGAGACTTAATATTAGTAGTGGCCGGTATGAGAGAAATCTTCAACTGGATTTCGACTCCTGCTTAAGAAGTACACAGACATGCCTTCAAAAAATGGTCAAGGTTAGTCTGATGTTCAAATATTTCTTCTTGTTGTTAAGTGGTTTCGTGTAGCATTTAAAGTTACGAGATGAATTATTTATGCAAGTTACAGCGTTCAGTTTCACGCTATGAACTGCATATTTCCTGAGTTGTTATAACGAGCTCTATAGAAAAGGAAGGGTAAAGATGGATTAAGAGACCACAAAAGTAAACAAAACCCGCTAAGACGTTTATCAACTGCCAGGAAAGAACTGGCATACTAAACAGACAGACGAGTGCTAGCGACATTCATAATAAGACCGATAGCTCTCCCTCGACTCTGAGAAATTTAGCTCTCGAACTTATATTAACAGGAGTGACACTTTAATTTATTTTGTAGGTTTCCATATAAAATATTTATGTCTGAGATTCATGTAAAGTTTTTATTGTAGTTTTACACTCAAGCTATATATACTAGCTATCACTTAGAACAGAGATGAAACGTCATCGTGTTCAGTGTTTAACTCGAAGATCTATCAAGCGCAACTTCTGATGAATTTCTAGTTGTGTGGAATGAAGTGCCATCTACTTTTTGTTCCATTCGACAATTTGAAGAAAGAACAGTCTATCACTAAATTTAACTCAATACGATTGTTCGTATCCGCGCATCTTTATCAATGGAGTTAGTAGCGTTGCGTTTGAGGTGGAATAGACTTTTATTATACGTTGTGTTCATCTTGAATTTGTCTGATTTCCAAGTGCCAATTGAGACTGTTCAAGGGTGGAAGCCAGCCCGTATTAGAGAACTCATGTCCAAACTGAACCTTCAAACAACGTCGTTTCAACTCGAGCCTACTGCTGTGTGAACTGTTATGAGCCAAGATTTACATATGAATATTAATTAATAACCAAAAATCTGATGTACTGAAAAAGGCACTTTTCGAAAATCGGAACCTGAAGAAAAGTGAAGTTTTTCACCTTTTAACCAATTGGCAAATATTTTTATTTTAACGATTTTAAGAGCAAAATTCCACTTCTTTGCAATACCGATTATTTGGCCGAGAAGTCTTTAGCAATTTTGTAACCGTGTAAACTGCACACATTTTTTCGTGACTGTTAACATGATTTTATCTAACAGGGTGAACTCTTGATCTCGTTAGATTTCAAAGATTACAATAAACAAACCGAAAGGAATAGAAGCTTTTGGACACAGTTTAAGAGACGCGCTGTGCGCTTGTATATTGAAGTCAATGTTATACCAGTGCTAGTCTCGACTGAACCACTGAGTCTCATCTGATCCCCTATCGTCAGCAAGTAACATTTTCCTCGCACCCCCTGCCTTACGGATGCACTATTTTCTGCTTCCTTCGTGACTTTAAGTTTGGATGGGAGCAAGAGGTAGACCTCGTCTCACCTCACCTTTCAGAAATGCTGTGCCTTCTATGTGGGAAATTTGTCATTTGGCAATCTCGTTTTAGTCTAGTTAGTTCTCGGGTAAAAATTCCCAGAAGGTACTGGCTTGGGGTGTGCTGTCTTCTTCCCAAAACCCTTTACCCCATTTAAGATCAAAATCTGCGATTTTCCCTACCCCATTTATGACCTGACCAAATATTCGATATCATATTTAAGACCTGACCCTTAAATCAATACCCTGTTTCAGACCTGCCCTATAAGTTCAATAGTTCAGACCGATGTTTAGGGCATTGTGAAGGGGTTTTGATGATTGGTCTCGATATTGACAAAAAAGTAGCTTCTGAAAAAAAAACCATACCCAATTCAACACTGGAGTGAAAAAAACATGCTGGCTAGCAAGCCTTACCCTTTGAGGCTGCACGTACCTATGTAGCCCATATAAGGAAGTATCTACCCCACCCCACCCCACCCCACTCCCGGTAGTTAATATGACTGGATGCACATTAACCTTTGTTGACAATCATTTACGCTTCAAGAGCCAAATATACTGAAAAGATACGGTTCAAACAGGATAAGCACCACTGTTGTTGATCTGTGGTCTTTTGCATGGTGATGCTGGTGTTGTTGTCGTGCTATCAGACCACAGTCTTGAAGATCTTCATTTTCTCTTCGTCTCTATCTTGCCTTCCCACGGTCGCCGCTTCCTTCGTCCAAATTCTTTCCAATACAACAACGGTGAGTTTCTATGTTTTTCCCTTTCGAAAGATTGCAACTTCTTAGTGGTCGCCTTGATATCGAGCATTCCCATTCAGCTGAGGGTTTTCCGCACATTTTCGCAGGTTTTTTTTTCGCTCAAAAATGCTGGAACGCTTGAGTTTGTTCTGCTGTCTCCTGAGTGTCAAGGATTGAATTGGGTTACTATAAGGTCAGACAGATTTAAGGGAAAAAAACGCGAGGATCACGTTTTTAGGAGGAGTTTAGTGTCTGGGTCTATGATTTCTTTGAAGACTTGCAGGACAAAAAAAGTGAAAGGTGGTCTAGCTTGTTTTCAGTAAGACAACAATCAATTTCTCTGTTTCTAATTTCGAAACATCGAGGCACTTAAGTCTCTGGCGAGTCTCCATAGAGAGCGTTCCCATGCAACTGAGGGTTTTCCGCATTTTGCCAAGTCTCGCCGTAGTTCTTGTGCGTCTCAAAATAAAATGCGCGAATGCTCCTGTATATGCTTCGCAGACTGTAGAGTGGGCGACAAGGGTGGAACCCGGCCTAGGGGACTTTATGCACAGACGTCCGTGTGGATCACGTTTTAAGGCGGAGTTTAGTGGCTGTGATTTCTTGATTGAAGAGTTTAAGGAGCTGAAGTGTAATGTCGAGAGCGACTATAAAATTTTACCATTAAAGGGTTTCATTTAAGGGGATTGACGCTACGGAATTTACTTTGGAATCAAGATAAGAAAAATGGCCATCTTTCAATTGCTTATCACCATCATCAACATGGAACCTTCGTTTTCGTTTTAACCACCAATCCAAACCTGATAATTGATTTTTTTTTCCTTATTTAATGTATCATTTTAAGCTCTATAGTTCAAGATTATCTCTTTTGTTATACAATTTGTTACAGTTGCTTAGATTTCCTTTAATTTTAAGTCCCATGTTATTAAAACCAACAAATTTATCTGCTGTACAAGGTCAGCGACCCTGAATCATTTCGTTAAAATTTTCAAGTTGATTGTAGTATACTTTTCCGCCGGACCAATAGTAACTTTATATTTCCGATATTTCTTATTTTGTTCTTATGTTATGATAACTGCAACTGTAATTTGCTTTTCTTCAAATTGTTTGTCTGAATATTCGTATTACCTCATGTATTTTATCAGATATGGCTAACAAAAGGTTCTGATGTCGTTGCTTCAGTACAGCGTTCACTTCTGATTTCTCTTTTTAAGAGAATATTAAAGAGTTTTTGCCAGTGTTGCGAGCAAATTATAAATGTTATTCCGGTTAAATGAGACAAACAAAAAAATATTCTGTTGACAGGTGTTTTTTTCCTGTCATTCCAGAATCGTAATAATATATCTATTTTTGAGCCGCTCAGACGGAATAACATCTTATATTTCTGCTCGGACATGATTCATGTCAAACTGTTAGGTCAAATACACCATTAAGAAGCTTTAAGATACACATACAACAGACCCTGTGTCAGTAACACTCCTGATTCGGTTCTGGAAGCAGTAGCAAAGAGCTGTTAAGGTAGGTGCCTCTGACCACTTCATATTTTCTCAGCTTAGTTCCTGATTGTTCCCCGTGCTCTTAACGGAGTGTGATGAGGTCGTTTGGGGTTCTCAAGACCAAACTCTGTTTTAATGATTCTTAATTTTCGCCTCTACCAGAAGGAGCAATCGAACCGTATGCTAAGCAATGATAGATATAGAATTGAGTGAAGTAGTTTCGCCCTTAACTCTACTCCAGTCTTGAGTGCCTCGACTCAAACTTAGTGAAAAATCTCTTGACTGCGTGAAAAATGACAAAAATAACTCGTCTTCCTCAAGCCATCGGCATTCCGTTTAACTTCGAGATTGCAATCTTAAGCGCTTAAAGCATGACGTGGCTGCATGCATGTATCGGCAATATAACAATATGAGTTTTGCAACTTTCCAGTATTACTTATGTTCTACGTTACGCTTTCAAGCCCTAGGACGACATTTTGTAACAAAAAGGTCACCAGTACTGCTACTTACACCGTAAATGTCAGAGTTTTATCATATCAAACAGCCTGCTTAACCACTTGAAAATACTAGTCACTGCACTGCCTTTCAAATGAACTATGGCCGAGAAATTTGGCTTCTGACTCGTAGACTTAAAATTGAGAACCAGCACGAAAAAAAACAAACAAACAAACAAACAGAACCCCATGAAAGCATACTCAGTTCGAGTAGGTTTCGAGTAGGTATCATCAAAATGGCTACATATGTCAGTATTTTATCAACAGATTGTTAGACCTGCTCTGCGCAACATTAAGTAAATGTCCAAGGAGTTTCATCGCGTTACCGAGGGCTGACTCTTGGTTTAGCGTGTCTACATCAGTATTTTGTATCTATATGCGTTATGCTTAAATGTAAGTGAAACATCGTCCAACTCTTCTCTTGAATTTACCATGCCCACGAAATGAGGCAGGTTTTCCCCATATACGTTGCTAGGCAACAAGCAATAACGTACCATTCTTATCGTACGAACCAACTAAAGCTCCTTTTGCGGATCAGTCTTGTTTACTTCATTAAATTCCTTCCTGTGGCGTCAATTGATTAAATGACTATTGCCTTTAATTTCGAAAGTGAACGCTTCCAACTTAATAGCGCTCATCCACCAGAATGCAGTGCGCGCGAAACAGATCAAATCGTTAGTTTACTGTAATATTCATTTCAACATAAGATGTGGTGCAGTGAGGTCTACTGCACATGGTATAAATTATGCCAATAATACTGTATTCACCCTCTGAGCGCAATTAAAGCCAGACTGGATATCAGCATAATTATCATGCTGGTAGTTTTGGCAGTCAGTCTCACGCCAATTCTACTGACACGTGTTTTGATGATTCCCTTTGTACACGTGTAACAAGTGACCTTGAAATAAAAATCACGTTTGGCTCGTGTAGTAAGTCACCCATGGTCAAGATATCGCTGTATAACTCTTTTCTTCGGTACAGACAGTTTTATAAGGGTAAAAATAAGGAATGCACTACTCTTTTGTTCCGATCTTGAAATTCTTACATTTCAGTAATGGAAACAAAGTGCAAAGACAGGTTTTTAGACATAACTGGCAATTCAGTGTGGTGTTCTGCCTTAACAGATCTAGTAGAAAGAGGGAAGCGGTTTTTATACTACACCACAATGGCGCTATAAGTAGCTTCGCTTTAACCTCTACAGACGAATTTGTCTAAATCTATTGAAATGTAGATTTTTTTCAGTATTTGTTACAAGAGATTATTAAAAGATAATTGACCTTAATTAAACTCAATCTTGTCTAACACGGAGGTACTTAGATAGAGTCGAATATTCTAGCACGTTGTTTCAATAAAAAAAAAATTGTTTTCGATAAAAGTCAGCTTGAAAAATCCAACATTGACTGAGCCCTTAAAACTAGGAGTTTGCTTAAAAATGGCCTTTTGAATGTCTTTTTCATTTCGTCACAGTCTGTACTTTCCATTTTTCCATTCATTCGGCTTGAATCAAGCATCATACACGCTTTTGATTTCCTCACTAATTCACAAGGTCATGTAAGGAATTCATTGCCCCAAGTCATGGCTACCAGGAACAATGGACATTATCAACTGCGCTAAAATTAGCCATACATAGTAACAGACCGTCGTAATTTCTCACCAGATTCATCAGAAAAGGAACCAGCGAGCAGGCAAGCCATGAAGCTCAGACGCAAACTAGGACTAAGCGCCCAAGTCAATCTACGAAACATCAGAATTGCTGTGATGGGCCAAGACGGCGTCGGAAAAACAGGTGAAGTGGGGTAACTTAGGTTATTTTGTCGATATTCGGGACGTTGCGAAATGCGGCGTGCTTGCATTGTTACTGATTTTCTTATATTTTATATCAGATAATTTCCTTTTTCTATCAGAATGAAAATGCTTCAAATTTATTAAAACAATCCCATTCTTTAACTATGACGATGAAGAAAGTAAAGCACCCGCAAACAAACAATGAGTAGGGCTAACAGCCTACGTAAACACTTGAATGGCAGTCAATCAACATTTCGGCGAGATGGTTAACGTTCTTATAGAACAAAAACATAGATTTCATCACTGGCCAACAGAATCCTTTGGTGTGTCAATGTAAGAATTTTGAGTGCTATTTAGAGAAGAAATCATAAGGTGACCTACAGCTGTTTATAAAACAGAACGTGTTATGGGTGTCTACTTTTCCACTTGCACAACAAAATTTCATTTCGATGACTTTTAGTCAGACCTGCGTATGTACAATCAACAAAAATTTCGCTTCTTTACCAAAGGTTCTAGTCTGAAATTCAGACTACCTAAGGTTCCATTTATAAATCTATTTTTAATCAACGGAGAGGAGAAAAAATTGACAAACAATGAAGTAAATAAATAAGCATATCACATCAGACTAAATTGTTCCGGCCTCAATATAATTGCGGTTTTTGAACAAAAGTTTTTTTTTTTCAATTTCTTTTCTCTGGTTAAATTGTGCACTAGACTGTTCGTCTCTTTAACGATTTGTTGATTTTGTCGATTGTGTTCACCATACCTCTGTTTATACAGGAGTCGATTTCTGTTATTTTCTGAATATGCGAAATATCATCATGGCAACTGAGTATTTCTAGTATTTTAACATTTAAGTTTCCTTATTATTCAGATGGAATTAACGTATTTTTTGTTATATTTATTTTAGCTCTTACAGTTCGTTTCCTGACCCGTCGTTTCATAGGAGAATATGATCAAACATTGGGTACGTGAACATTTCTTTATTATCTTTTCTTCTGTCAATTCCTGAAAGAGAGATATCGGTCTTAACGCCCACAACTCGACTTAACGACTAATCGTTTTATCTGCTCTTCTATCTCGATGGTATCCTATAAGATTAAGAGATCTCAATAGTAATGTTTAAACATTTTCATCATATTTCATTTGACAAAAGCACGTATTTCGACGATTGACGTACATAAATTCTTGTTTGACGTGAAGATTCCTAAATAGGAAACTTTCTCCATTGTCTCCAAATTGAATCTCAGCGGGAAGGTTACGCTCCAGGGGTGAAGTACGGGTAAGAAACATTGCAATGCTGGGGCGGATGGCTCAAGACACGCGACGTACGGAAGAGAAACTCGAGACTGGGCATACAGTGATTTGATTTCCAAAGAGTGTGGGTTGCGGAAACTAGACTTTGAAACATTATTCCACACTGGTTCGACTCAGTTCAAAGAAACTTCATCGGAACCGGTTTCTTCTAGCTTTCTCGTCCTAACTTTAGAGTCAAAGAGATCTTGTTAGGGAAATTAAGAATACAATGGCCATCTAACCAACTATTCAGTCTTGTGGCAATGCATCAACATTGCCTGGTGCCCCACGGCAGAGTATAAGGAGAACGCTTCCAACACCCAAATGAGCAACCTAAGAACTTGAAATAGACCTACCAGGTCGAAACTGTCTAGACATTCTACCTTGATAAAGAAAACGTTCTTAACTTTTCAATTTCTGTAGAATATCTGGCAGGGTTGCGTTCTCCGATGGCGAGAGCATTTATTCATTTAGTATCCATTGAACTTGATGGGATCCCCCCTATTGTTGTGAGATAAGGATCGCTTTAATTGGACTCAATTCAGGATTTAGAGATTAAATTATTCGAGTTCCTTGGTGATATGTTTCTTTTTAAATTACCTCAATAAATACTTATCAGGAAACATCACTTAATCATCTCTGGGGTCTTTAAAGGTTATGGCCAACTGATAATTTCAGAAGTTAAAACGTGCACGAATTAGAATTCAAAAAGTACATCAACAATTAAGTAGAGCAGACTTCCTGTTTAAAAATAGGCATCATTGCAATTGTGACAATGTTGGAATGGTCATGTGTTAAAGGGACAACAAAGCAATAGTTTTTGTGATATCGCTAAAACGGGCATCCGCCCCTTGTTCCACCCACCTCCCTAAAAATGACTTCTGTTTTGCTGATAAACAACGTGTCTCTCCACAGAGACAACAAACAGACATCATATTGACGTGGATGGTGAATACGTAGCTTTGGACATTCTGGACACAGCAGGAAAGGTAAATACGAAGCATATGTCCAGTAGGATGGAATACTCTTTTTGCAATATTGCTACTTCCCTTCCCTAACCCCCCCCCCCCCCCCCCTTACTCCCCTGCCCTTCTGTCGTATGTTGACAGTATGTTTTTAGGTTGATCCAACTATTTACGGTACTCTTTTATACACACAAAAGTGACTCTTTCGAACGCATTATGAAATTGCTTCATAAAACCTGAAGACGGTTTTAATTCTTTCAGAACTCCGAAGAGAAGCTTGAGAGCATTGTGGCGTATGCAGACATCTTCCTTGTTCTTTACTCCATCACGGATCGCTCCAGCTTTCACGAAGCGGGCAAGATTGTGAAGTATATAAGACGACACAGAACCCTGGACTCTAGCAGCATAATCATCGCAGGAACCAAGCGGGATTTGGAGCATTTTAGAACCGTGCGCGAGACAGACGGCAGCAGACTAACCTACTCACTTAACTGCGGGTTCTTCGAGATATCCATATCGGAGAGTTACGGAGATACAATACACATGTTTAACGACATCCTGAGACAGTACCTGAATGCTCATCCCCCTCCAGACCCGTCGGGTATGATACCAGCTTCCCATTCTCCCACCCCGAGTCAGATGTCGCAACACAAGGAAATGAAAACACCGTCTTCGTGGGCAAAGGTGAAAGGGCTGAAAACGATGCCTTTTCGAAGAAAATCTGCACAGGCGGTAGCGTGCTAGTCAATATTGCTAGAATCGGA
Organism: Platygyra sinensis; assembly: GCA_019787425.1. Lineage (NCBI taxonomy): Eukaryota > Metazoa > Cnidaria > Anthozoa > Scleractinia > Merulinidae > Platygyra > Platygyra sinensis. Next base: position 27,345 of record JAHPZR010041387.1, on the reverse strand, counting down.
AAGCCTTTGAGGCGTCTTTGACGATACCTCAAGAAAAGGAACGAAATAGCAAACATTTGTTTCTTCAACTTCAGAAGCATAGATTGACACAGTTGCATTTTTAAGAGTACTTGCCGCTCAAGTATTGCTCTGTTCGAACGGCTAAAAAAAAACCAGAGACTTCAGAGTTTGAATGCGAAATTAGGTAGCATTTATAAAATTTAGCTAGAAAAGGACTAGTACCTCAACAACTGACTCGTTCCCTAGAACTGCTTAGCAGTACTGATAGGTAGCCCTTGTGCGCTGTAAAGGCAAAGGAGTTTTAGACGATGAAAGACGAGTCAGGGTTATGATATTAATTGTTTCAGTGAACCCACCGACATTTATGTTATCTGATAAACGTCTTCATACTTGACTCAGAAAATAATATGAGAGTATGAGATCTGTAAATATGGACATAAGCTGTAAATATTTCATCGTTAGTTTCTTATTAAAAATAGAAATTAAAATGCAGCAAAATGAAGTTATTCTTCGCAACATACTTAACACATAGCAGAGCACAGCTATTAATGCCTATGGCTAACTTTTATTGGTGGCCACTTTAGTTGAAAATCACTTCGTAAGAGTCATGTTGCTCTGTGTGCTGACTTGCAACGACTTCGACTTGTACTATTTTATTTTGGGTGGTACGCGATTTAAGATCCCAGTGGCGCCTTCGTTTTTCTTCATCTGATCATGAGACTTGGACAAACTTATTGCTTTATTTTGCTGCTTCGATTAAGTCCCGAGTCAGTTCGCTCGCACGAATGCGGGACATCATGGTTAAGATGGCTGCAAAATACAAAAATACGGCTCATAATAACCTCTGAATAATTATGCAATGTGTGTACCTGTATTTGTAAAACAACGAACTTTTAAGTGTTAGAAAACACAGTTCATATGTGAAACCAGCTTAACGATTCTCAAGTGTAGTAAGATCAGAATTCATGTGCAAATCAACGCCTCTTTCGCGTTAAAAGGATTTGCCCATAAGAAAAAGTACCCTATGGAGTTTTTATACTATTTCCCTTTCCTTATTCCCTTATTTCCTCATTCCGGCAGGTGTAGAGACTAGGAAAGTAGAAGGCCTGCTGTGATCCCTTAATATCAAAGATTACTCGCGTAAGGAACAATTTCAGACACTGAAAAGCTGCGATGCATTCCCTTCAGTCAGAAGGAAAAGCGGAAATGTCGGTGATGAGGAAGTGGTAAATTCTTCTAGGGTCACCTCAATTAAAAAACTTCCGGGAGGAAATGGAACTTCTCGGAGAAATAAGTCAGAAGTTACATTTTTGTGGTAATTTTTCCGCGAGACAGATATCAAAAAAGGAGTTTGCCGTATTTTCCTCCGAACCATAATTTCAAGAATTAGAGTGTGCTCCGACTCTATCTCATTGAAAATGGTCTGGGTTAATGACTACTTTGTTTAACGAAGTTTGCATGGCACTGAAACTAGAGGCATTACTTAACGCTTACAACAATATACTTAGACAAGAATGAAGAATTTTCAGTGAGGCCCCAACCCAGGCCAAATTAAAAGCTGTACAGTTGTAGCTCTTTGTTCTCTTCATGTAAAAGTGATGCTTCGATCACGCGACAAATCGCGAGTCAGTTCCTCAGTCCGTGTGGCACAGTACTCGTCAATGGTTTCCTTCAGACTGGACATGGCCCTGCTTCTGCGCACGTTTTTTTCGACCATCTCCATAATCTTGCTGTGAGACGATCGTTTCGCCCCATTCAAGCCTGCTTGGTCATTTTATGCCTCATGGTCTCCCGGATCACTTCCGTGAACATGTCTTCAATTTCCTGATAGCTGCCTTTCGCGGAAATCTCGTGAAAAGAACAGTTCATGTCACCCGCTAGCTCTATTCCTTCTTGTTGCGAGACTTCTCTGTCGTTCCCAGAGTCCTTCTTATTTCCAACAAGCACTAGAAGTGGATGATCAGGAGCACGCGCTTTCTCAAGATGCTTCCACAAGGGGGTGAGTTCATCAAAACTTGAACGGTCGTTAACAGCGTACACCAGCACAAACATATCTCCCCATAAAGTATGGACGTCATTGTTCTCAACGCAGTCCTGTCAGACGAAGGCAAAATTTACTTTAGAATCCACGCAAAAAGAATTGTTTCCTATGGCAAAACACAACAAAGCTGCTTATTAATATAATTGAGAAGGTATACTGAGTGCTATAATCAATGCGTTAGCCTTGGAGAAGGCAAGACGAGTGCTGCTGAATTAAGGTGGCGGGGCGGGGAGGATGCCGGGTGTTAGTCCCAGAAAAGTTGGGTGCGCACTTTCCAAAACCGTCCCTTACCCTACTTATGACCAAAATCTGCGATTGTTGCTACGGACTAATTGAAACAACGAAAAACAATGGACAAAAACGCGAAACAAAACAATGTTGCGGGGCCGTGACTAAAACTAGTAACTTGGGGTGCTTGGTTAGCTTCAGGTGGAAGGGTTTTCTCGGGTAGACGAGACCATATAATGGGGCCTAACAATCCTAAAATAATGATCATGAAGGGCCATGTTTAGATCAAACGTTGCTACTGCTATGTTTTGTATATTTCGTGTCGTCCTACATGACATAAACGTGTTGAGGCCATGTGATTTTCACAGGGCTCCTCTGGTAAGAGAGAACCCACGCTCAACAGGGACGTGTTTGACAGGTGTGTTCAATTTGGTTGTATATTTCAGTTCGTACGAGAATTATCAAGTGGTAAATACAGAACGCGTGCGTTTGTATCTTGAATCTTTAACTATGGCAATAGTGGATCTGCTCAACCGGTAACTTAATCAGTAAAGAAAAACATGAATACAAACGTCCGCTCGGAGCGTCTTTATTCCAAGGCCATATTTTAGCAAAATCGAAATTCAAAATACTGACCAATTTCTATACAACGGAGCCAAAAGTTACGATGATTACGCTATGAAGTAGACTTGTCAGAGTCACTATAGCTATCCTATATGACCTGACTAACAATTTGATACCCTATTTTCGACCGTTTCGGCTAAAACAGTTGCCCTAAGCATAAGTTATGAACGGGAATTGTTGAATAGCTTTTTCTAAGACTGAAGCATACCCAATTCAAGACTAGAATGCTAAAATAATTACCTATTTAAGACCAAAATGGCCAAAATTGAAAGTCTATTGTTTATGACGCAGAACGACTCAGTGAGAAAAAAAAAAAAACTCCGTACCCATTCCCCCGGTGCCCGCACCATAACTATGTAGCCAATATAAGGGAGTATAACCCACTTCTCCGGAGTGAAGTGGGATGTACCACGTTCAATATTGTACCCAAGTCAGGACTTACAACGTTTGCTCTTTACCATTACCTGTCCTCCGGACTCTAGAATTTCCCACTCGAACCTTCTGATTTTCCAGTCTTGTAGGATAATAGGTATACTGAACCTACACAAGGACATTTGGGAACTAACTCAGAAAGCGGTAACCGTCATACGGGATTATCGCTAATCCAACTAGGTTTGTACTGACACAATTGCAAATTCAGTGGATGGCCCGGGGCCCGTTTTTAACCATGAGGGGATCCTCATCGTGTAAGCCAAATGCATGCCTCCACTTCATATTCTTTAGCGTAGTTCGATTGGCACAAAGAATCTTCTTTGCGATGTTTACACTAGTTCATTTGTTGGTGTATTCGTAATAATACCTTCTTCATGGTGCTTCTAAGAAACACAGGGACCGGAAGCTGTTCAAAAAAGTCCTCCAAAAATATTATTTTCCCCAAAGCGCGAGCATGACAAAAGCGGAGTATTTGTGAAAAGATCAAGGCAGTCACAGAATATTTTTTCTTTCAAATCAATTTAAAGGCCCGGCGATTTAAACCTGCGCCTGGCGATAGTTTTGGCACCCTAAAACGTAGAGGGGGAAGGGGGGGCTGAGGCCCCCTCCAACTAAATTTAGTTGGGATGAGGGGACCTACAGCTCCCCTGATCCTGAAATAAACGAGATCGTTAAGGAAACAATGGAGAGACAAGGACTTCTCACTCGCCTGAGTCCGACCGTCGAAAAATTCCGAAAAAATTAAGGATTTCATTTCTGTTTCTCAGTAGGCGAGGTGAGAGAGCATAATTCAATTGCGGAATCATAAGAGTCTTGTATATAAACATTTCAACGCGACGGCCGGACAAACAAAAACGTTTTGTTTTTTTTAACTTATTACAGATGGCTTTCCGATACATGTGAAGCTATGCTTGATTATATCTGATTGAGAAAAAAAAAACGTGGTAAATAGCTCCAGAATCGATTGAGCCCATTACGTTCCTTTCAGTCTGTCAGAGAACAAGAGAAACCTAGCGCTATTCCAGCTGAAGATATTAAAGTGTCAGTTCTGAGAACTGTTCTCGTTTTTCATTCCTGAATGCATCCGATTAGGTTCAGACAGCGGCTTGCTGTGTGCACTGTGCTGTGTAACGGACATTTCTTCTACTTTTCAGTTTCTTTGCGTCCGTTCGACGCTGAAAGTCAGGGGAAATGAATGAATGAAACTTTATTTAACCACGAGCAATTCATCAGCTATTACAGAAAGTTAACAACTAAACTACTCGACTATAAGTATAAACTACACTATATTAGAGAGGTTAAGCATGACGTTTACGGCAAACGGCAAAAATGAAACTTTTGCCGTCTGTCTTCAGCTCGCTGTACAGTAGAATCAAAATATTGGTATTTGCAGTAAATAGTAAGAGACACTTTTCTATATTTTTGTATGATTTATTTAAGGATTACAAGAAAAGAATAGAAAATCAGAAGTGACCTTTGCCGTTTGCCGTCTGCCGTAAACGTCATGCTTAAACTCTCTATTTAAAAAGCTGCTTTCCGTGAATGCCGTGCCTCGTGGAGCTTTGCTTATTTCGCGTTTGAACGACCTGAGGGTTTCCGCGCACCTAGCCTCATAAGCAAGGCAACTCCACAAAGTCATTTCCAAAAGCTCCGTTTTCAAACTGCAAGTTTTTCATCCACACGAAAGCCGGCGTTTACAAGGCCACCAGTTTGAATAGCGTGTCCTTAGGGCTCCGTTTATTAGTTAAGGATAGTGTACATGGTAGGCCTAACCGTATAAATTAAGCTGCGTTTCAAATTTCTTCGCCGTAGAATGCTGTCTATGGGCCCACATTCAAAAAAGAAATTGCAATCATGAATCCGCTTTTCTGTTATTTGGTCCAGTTTCTGATTTTCAATGAGCTCCTTTCCTTACTCATTACACTGGACAAAGCACATTTTCGCAAACCTGGTCCCATTTTTATTACTGATCTTTTTCATAATGTATATACTGTACCAGATCCTCTGGGTCAAAAAGGCCAAACTGAAACGACAAACATTGTTTTAACTCGGGTAATACTTTATCGAAAGCCGACGCATATAACTCGGCTTTTATTACTTTCTTGCGAATACAGATGGTCTCAACTCTCATTACCTACCATGCAAGTCAATAGTAGTTTATCACTGATGCCATAATGCCTAAAACACCTATTTAAATTCATTACAGCACTTTCGGGGAAGATTAATTATAACAATCAGATTGCAAAAAAGCGCATTTCAAGGCAGCTTTAATGCGGTGTCAGGGTGTGGACATAGAAATTGAGAATTTTTCAGCGATTTATGTGATACACTATAGCTCTTGGCTTAAAAAAAATAAGCTGAAATTGCAGCTTGGCTAAGAATGATAAGCAAAACAATCTCACTTTGGAAACGACAAATTAGGCTGTTTTGTCTAATTACACATGGTAGACGATCTTATCGTTTATTTATACACTCGAAAAATTAACTATGTGTCTGTCGATTCTTTAAGTTAACTCATTTGGTTGCCTACACGCGGCGAACCTTCAGTAGTTATGGCTGGAGTTGCTATAAAATTTGGAATCCTTATCGCTTACTGTTTGGTCTCTAAAATGATTGTCTTCCCTAGTAACATTTATATCGTATCACATCGACGTGATCTGTAGTATACACCATACCTTTTGTTCGATAAGATCGTTGATCAAAAAGGTATGGTGTATACTACAGATCACGTCGATGTGATACGATATAAATGTTACTAGGGAAGACAATCATTTTAGAGACCAAACAGTAAGCGATAAGGATTCCAAATTTTATAGCAACTCCAGCCATAACTACTGAAGGTTCGCCGCGTGTAGGCAACCAAATGAGTTAACTTAAAGAATCGACAGACACATAGTTAATTTTTCGAGTGTATAAATAAACGATAAGATCGTCTACCATGTGTAATTAGACAAAACAGCCTAATTTGTCGTTTCCAAAGTGAGATTGTTTTGCTTATCATTCTTAGCCAAGCTGCAATTTCAGCTTATTTTTTTTAAGCCAAGAGCTATAGTGTATCACATAAATCGCTGAAAAATTCTCAATTTCTATGTCCACACCCTGACACCGCATTAAAGCTGCCTTGAAATGCGCTTTTTTGCAATCTGATTGTTATAATTAATCTTCCCCGAAAGTGCTGTAATGAATTTAAATAGGTGTTTTAGGCATTATGGCATCAGTGATAAACTACTATTGACTTGCATGGTAGGTAATGAGAGTTGAGACCATCTGTATTCGCAAGAAAGTAATAAAAGCCGAGTTATATGCGTCGGCTTTCGATAAAGTATTACCCGAGTTAAAACAATGTTTGTCGTTTCAGTTTGGCCTTTTTGACCCAGAGGATCTGGTACAGTATATACATTATGAAAAAGATCAGTAATAAAAATGGGACCAGGTTTGCGAAAATGTGCTTTGTCCAGTGTAATGAGTAAGGAAAGGAGCTCATTGAAAATCAGAAACTGGACCAAATAACAGAAAAGCGGATTCATGATTGCAATTTCTTTTTTGAATGTGGGCCCATAGACAGCATTCTACGGCGAAGAAATTTGAAACGCAGCTTAATTTATACGGTTAGGCCTACCATGTACACTATCCTTAACTAATAAACGGAGCCCTAAGGACACGCTATTCAAACTGGTGGCCTTGTAAACGCCGGCTTTCGTGTGGATGAAAAACTTGCAGTTTGAAAACGGAGCTTTTGGAAATGACTTTGTGGAGTTGCCTTGCTTATGAGGCTAGGTGCGCGGAAACCCTCAGGTCGTTCAAACGCGAAATAAGCAAAGCTCCACGAGGCACGGCATTCACGGAAAGCAGCTTTTTAAATAGAGAGTTTAAGCATGACGTTTACGGCAGACGGCAAACGGCAAAGGTCACTTCTGATTTTCTATTCTTTTCTTGTAATCCTTAAATAAATCATACAAAAATATAGAAAAGTGTCTCTTACTATTTACTGCAAATACCAATATTTTGATTCTACTGTACAGCGAGCTGAAGACAGACGGCAAAAGTTTCATTTTTGCCGTTTGCCGTAAACGTCATGCTTAACCTCTCTAATATAGTGTAGTTTATACTTATAGTCGAGTAGTTTAGTTGTTAACTTTCTGTAATAGCTGATGAATTGCTCGTGGTTAAATAAAGTTTCATTCATTCATTTCCCCTGACTTTCAGCGTCGAACGGACGCAAAGAAACTGAAAAGTAGAAGAAATGTCCGTTACACAGCACAGTGCACACAGCAAGCCGCTGTCTGAACCTAATCGGATGCATTCAGGAATGAAAAACGAGAACAGTTCTCAGAACTGACACTTTAATATCTTCAGCTGGAATAGCGCTAGGTTTCTCTTGTTCTCTGACAGACTGAAAGGAACGTAATGGGCTCAATCGATTCTGGAGCTATTTACCACGTTTTTTTTTTCTCAATCAGATATAATCAAGCATAGCTTCACATGTATCGGAAAGCCATCTGTAATAAGTTAAAAAAAACAAAACGTTTTTGTTTGTCCGGCCGTCGCGTTGAAATGTTTATATACAAGACTCTTATGATTCCGCAATTGAATTATGCTCTCTCACCTCGCCTACTGAGAAACAGAAATGAAATCCTTAATTTTTTCGGAATTTTTCGACGGTCGGACTCAGGCGAGTGAGTAAGTCCTTATCTCTCCATTGTTTGCCTTAACATCTCGTTTATTCAGATCCAGGGGGAGCTGAGGTCCCTCTCCGAATCAAAATTTAATTTGGAGGGGGCCTCAGGTTCTCCTTCCCCCTCTACGTTTAGGTGCCAAAAAACTATCGCCAGGCGCAGTTTTAAATCGCCGGGCCTTTAAATTGATTTGAAAAAATATTCTGTTACTTGATCTTTGCACAAATACTGGCGTTTTGTCATGCTCGCGCTTGGGGAAATAATATGTTGGAGGACTTTCTTGAACAGCTTCCGGTCCCTGTGTTTCTTAGAAGGCACCATGAAGGATAGGTATTATTACGAATACACCAACAAATGAACTAGTGGAAACATCGCAAAGAAGATTCTTTGTGCCAATCGAACCTACGCTAAAGATATGAAGTGGAGGCATGCATTTGGCTTACCGATGAGGATGCCCTCATGGTTAAAAACGCCCCGCCATCCACTGAATTTGCAATTGTGTGATACAAACCTAGTTGGATTAGCGATAATCCCGTATGAGGTTACCGCTTTTCTGAGTTAGTTCACAAATGTACTTTGCTAGGATCAATATACCTATTATCATACAAGACGGGAAAATCAAGAGGTTAGAGTGGGAAATTCTAGAGTCAGGAGGAAAAGGTATGGTAAAGCAGCAAACGTTGTAAGTCCTGACTTGGGTACAATATTGAACGTGGTACATCCCACTTCACTCCGGAGAAGTGGGTTATACTCCCTTATATTGGCTACATAGTTATGGTGCGGGCACCGGGGGAATGGGTACGGAGTTTTTCTTTTTTTTTCACTGAGTCGTTCTGCGTCATAAACAATAGACTTTCAATTTTGGCCATTTTGGTCTTAAATAGGTAATTATTTTAGCATTCTAGTCTTGAATTGGGTATGCTTCAGTCTTAGAAAAAGCTATTCAACAATTCCCGTTCATAACTTATGCTTAGGGCAACTGTTTTAGCCGAAACGGTCGAAAATAGGGTATCAAATTGTTAGTCAGGTCATATAGGATAGCTATAGTGACTCTGACAAGTCTACTTCATAGCGTAATCATCGTAACTTTTGGCTCCGTTGTATAGAAATTGGTCAGTATTTTGAATTTCGATTTTGCTAAAATATGGCCTTGGAATAAAGACGCTCCGAGCGGACGTTTGTATTCATGTTTTTCTTTACTGATTAAGTTACCGGTTGAGCAGATCCACGTATTGCCATAGTTAAAGATTCAAGATACAAACGCACGCGTTCTGTATTTACCACTTGATAATTCTCGTACGAACTGAAATATACAACCAAATTGAACACACCTGTCAAACACGTCCCTGTTGAGCGTGGGTTCTCTCTTACCAGAGGAGCCCTGTGAAAATCACATGGCCTCAACACGTTTATGTCATGTAGGACGACACGAAATATACAAAACATAGCAGTAGCAACGTTTGATCTAAACATGGCCCTTCATGATCATAATTTTAGGATTGTTAGGCCCCATTATATGGTCTCGTCTACCCGAGAAAACCCTTCCACCTGAAGCTAACCAAGCACCCCAAGTTACTAGTTTTAGTCACGGCCCCGCAACATTGTTTTGTTTCGCGTTTTTGTCCATTGTTTTTCGTTGTTTCAATTAGTCCGTAGCAACAATCGCAGATTTTGGTCATAAGTAGGGTAAGGGACGGTTTTGGAAAGTGCGCACCCAACTTTTCTGGGACTAACACCCGGCATCCTCCCCGCCCCGCCACCTTAATTCAGGCAGCACTCGTCTTGCCTTCTCCAAGGCTAACGCATTGATTATAGCACTCAGTATACCTTCTCAATTATATTAATAAGCAGCTTGTTGTGTTTTGCCATAGGAAACAATTCTTTTTGCGTGGATTCTAAAGTAAATTTTGCCTTCGTCTGACAGGACTGCGTTGAGAACAATGACGTCCATACTTTATGGGGAGATATGTTTGTGCTGGTGTACGCTGTTAACGACCGTTCAAGTTTTGATGAACTCACCCCCTTGTGGAAGCATCTTGAGAAAGCGCGTGCTCCTGATCATCCACTTCTAGTGCTTGTTGGAAATAAGAAGGACTCTGGGAACGACAGAGAAGTCTCGCAACAAGAAGGAATAGAGCTAGCGGGTGACATGAACTGTTCTTTTCACGAGATTTCCGCGAAAGGCAGCTATCAGGAAATTGAAGACATGTTCACGGAAGTGATCCGGGAGACCATGAGGCATAAAATGACCAAGCAGGCTTGAATGGGGCGAAACGATCGTCTCACAGCAAGATTATGGAGATGGTCGAAAAAAACGTGCGCAGAAGCAGGGCCATGTCCAGTCTGAAGGAAACCATTGACGAGTACTGTGCCACACGGACTGAGGAACTGACTCGCGATTTGTCGCGTGATCGAAGCATCACTTTTACATGAAGAGAACAAAGAGCTACAACTGTACAGCTTTTAATTTGGCCTGGGTTGGGGCCTCACTGAAAATTCTTCATTCTTGTCTAAGTATATTGTTGTAAGCGTTAAGTAATGGCCTCTAGTTTCAGTGCCATGCAAACTTCGTTAAACAAAGTAGTCATTAACCCAGACCATTTTCAATGAGATAGAGTCGGAGCACACTCTAATTCTTGAAATTATGGTTCGGAGGAAAATACGGCAAACTCCTTTTTTGATATCTGTCTCGCGGAAAAATTACCACAAAAATGTAACTTCTGACTTATTTCTCCGAGAAGTTCCATTTCCTCCCGGAAGTTTTTTAATTGAGGTGACCCTAGAAGAATTTACCACTTCCTCATCACCGACATTTCCGCTTTTCCTTCTGACTGAAGGGAATGCATCGCAGCTTTTCAGTGTCTGAAATTGTTCCTTACGCGAGTAATCTTTGATATTAAGGGATCACAGCAGGCCTTCTACTTTCCTAGTCTCTACACCTGCCGGAATGAGGAAATAAGGGAATAAGGAAAGGGAAATAGTATAAAAACTCCATAGGGTACTTTTTCTTATGGGCAAATCCTTTTAACGCGAAAGAGGCGTTGATTTGCACATGAATTCTGATCTTACTACACTTGAGAATCGTTAAGCTGGTTTCACATATGAACTGTGTTTTCTAACACTTAAAAGTTCGTTGTTTTACAAATACAGGTACACACATTGCATAATTATTCAGAGGTTATTATGAGCCGTATTTTTGTATTTTGCAGCCATCTTAACCATGATGTCCCGCATTCGTGCGAGCGAACTGACTCGGGACTTAATCGAAGCAGCAAAATAAAGCAATAAGTTTGTCCAAGTCTCATGATCAGATGAAGAAAAACGAAGGCGCCACTGGGATCTTAAATCGCGTACCACCCAAAATAAAATAGTACAAGTCGAAGTCGTTGCAAGTCAGCACACAGAGCAACATGACTCTTACGAAGTGATTTTCAACTAAAGTGGCCACCAATAAAAGTTAGCCATAGGCATTAATAGCTGTGCTCTGCTATGTGTTAAGTATGTTGCGAAGAATAACTTCATTTTGCTGCATTTTAATTTCTATTTTTAATAAGAAACTAACGATGAAATATTTACAGCTTATGTCCATATTTACAGATCTCATACTCTCATATTATTTTCTGAGTCAAGTATGAAGACGTTTATCAGATAACATAAATGTCGGTGGGTTCACTGAAACAATTAATATCATAACCCTGACTCGTCTTTCATCGTCTAAAACTCCTTTGCCTTTACAGCGCACAAGGGCTACCTATCAGTACTGCTAAGCAGTTCTAGGGAACGAGTCAGTTGTTGAGGTACTAGTCCTTTTCTAGCTAAATTTTATAAATGCTACCTAATTTCGCATTCAAACTCTGAAGTCTCTGGTTTTTTTTTAGCCGTTCGAACAGAGCAATACTTGAGCGGCAAGTACTCTTAAAAATGCAACTGTGTCAATCTATGCTTCTGAAGTTGAAGAAACAAATGTTTGCTATTTCGTTCCTTTTCTTGAGGTATCGTCAAAGACGCCTCAAAGGCTTTCCGATTCTAGCAATATTGACTAGCACGCTACCGCCTGTGCAGATTTTCTTCGAAAAGGCATCGTTTTCAGCCCTTTCACCTTTGCCCACGAAGACGGTGTTTTCATTTCCTTGTGTTGCGACATCTGACTCGGGGTGGGAGAATGGGAAGCTGGTATCATACCCGACGGGTCTGGAGGGGGATGAGCATTCAGGTACTGTCTCAGGATGTCGTTAAACATGTGTATTGTATCTCCGTAACTCTCCGATATGGATATCTCGAAGAACCCGCAGTTAAGTGAGTAGGTTAGTCTGCTGCCGTCTGTCTCGCGCACGGTTCTAAAATGCTCCAAATCCCGCTTGGTTCCTGCGATGATTATGCTGCTAGAGTCCAGGGTTCTGTGTCGTCTTATATACTTCACAATCTTGCCCGCTTCGTGAAAGCTGGAGCGATCCGTGATGGAGTAAAGAACAAGGAAGATGTCTGCATACGCCACAATGCTCTCAAGCTTCTCTTCGGAGTTCTGAAAGAATTAAAACCGTCTTCAGGTTTTATGAAGCAATTTCATAATGCGTTCGAAAGAGTCACTTTTGTGTGTATAAAAGAGTACCGTAAATAGTTGGATCAACCTAAAAACATACTGTCAACATACGACAGAAGGGCAGGGGAGTAAGGGGGGGGGGGGGGGGGGTTAGGGAAGGGAAGTAGCAATATTGCAAAAAGAGTATTCCATCCTACTGGACATATGCTTCGTATTTACCTTTCCTGCTGTGTCCAGAATGTCCAAAGCTACGTATTCACCATCCACGTCAATATGATGTCTGTTTGTTGTCTCTGTGGAGAGACACGTTGTTTATCAGCAAAACAGAAGTCATTTTTAGGGAGGTGGGTGGAACAAGGGGCGGATGCCCGTTTTAGCGATATCACAAAAACTATTGCTTTGTTGTCCCTTTAACACATGACCATTCCAACATTGTCACAATTGCAATGATGCCTATTTTTAAACAGGAAGTCTGCTCTACTTAATTGTTGATGTACTTTTTGAATTCTAATTCGTGCACGTTTTAACTTCTGAAATTATCAGTTGGCCATAACCTTTAAAGACCCCAGAGATGATTAAGTGATGTTTCCTGATAAGTATTTATTGAGGTAATTTAAAAAGAAACATATCACCAAGGAACTCGAATAATTTAATCTCTAAATCCTGAATTGAGTCCAATTAAAGCGATCCTTATCTCACAACAATAGGGGGGATCCCATCAAGTTCAATGGATACTAAATGAATAAATGCTCTCGCCATCGGAGAACGCAACCCCTGCCAGATATTCTACAGAAATTGAAAAGTTAAGAACGTTTTCTTTATCAAGGTAGAATGTCTAGACAGTTTCGACCTGGTAGGTCTATTTCAAGTTCTTAGGTTGCTCATTGGGTGTTGGAAGCGTTCTCCTTATACTCTGCCGTGGGGCACCAGGCAATGTTGATGCATTGCCACAAGACTGAATAGTTGGTTAGATGGCCATTGTATTCTTAATTTCCCTAACAAGATCTCTTTGACTCTAAAGTTAGGACGAGAAAGCTAGAAGAAACCGGTTCCGATGAAGTTTCTTTGAACTGAGTCGAACCAGTGTGGAATAATGTTTCAAAGTCTAGTTTCCGCAACCCACACTCTTTGGAAATCAAATCACTGTATGCCCAGTCTCGAGTTTCTCTTCCGTACGTCGCGTGTCTTGAGCCATCCGCCCCAGCATTGCAATGTTTCTTACCCCGTACTTCACCCCTGGAGCGTAACCTTCCCGCTGAGATTCAATTTGGAGACAATGGAGAAAGTTTCCTATTAGGAATCTTCACGTCAAACAAGAATTTATGTACGTCAATCGTCGAAATACGTGCTTTTGTCAAATGAAATATGATGAAAATGTTTAAACATTACTATTGAGATCTCTTAATCTTATAGGATACCATCGAGATAGAAGAGCAGATAAAACGATTAGTCGTTAAGTCGAGTTGTGGGCGTTAAGACCGATATCTCTCTTTCAGGAATTGACAGAAGAAAAGATAATAAAGAAATGTTCACGTACCCAATGTTTGATCATATTCTCCTATGAAACGACGGGTCAGGAAACGAACTGTAAGAGCTAAAATAAATATAACAAAAAATACGTTAATTCCATCTGAATAATAAGGAAACTTAAATGTTAAAATACTAGAAATACTCAGTTGCCATGATGATATTTCGCATATTCAGAAAATAACAGAAATCGACTCCTGTATAAACAGAGGTATGGTGAACACAATCGACAAAATCAACAAATCGTTAAAGAGACGAACAGTCTAGTGCACAATTTAACCAGAGAAAAGAAATTGAAAAAAAAAAACTTTTGTTCAAAAACCGCAATTATATTGAGGCCGGAACAATTTAGTCTGATGTGATATGCTTATTTATTTACTTCATTGTTTGTCAATTTTTTCTCCTCTCCGTTGATTAAAAATAGATTTATAAATGGAACCTTAGGTAGTCTGAATTTCAGACTAGAACCTTTGGTAAAGAAGCGAAATTTTTGTTGATTGTACATACGCAGGTCTGACTAAAAGTCATCGAAATGAAATTTTGTTGTGCAAGTGGAAAAGTAGACACCCATAACACGTTCTGTTTTATAAACAGCTGTAGGTCACCTTATGATTTCTTCTCTAAATAGCACTCAAAATTCTTACATTGACACACCAAAGGATTCTGTTGGCCAGTGATGAAATCTATGTTTTTGTTCTATAAGAACGTTAACCATCTCGCCGAAATGTTGATTGACTGCCATTCAAGTGTTTACGTAGGCTGTTAGCCCTACTCATTGTTTGTTTGCGGGTGCTTTACTTTCTTCATCGTCATAGTTAAAGAATGGGATTGTTTTAATAAATTTGAAGCATTTTCATTCTGATAGAAAAAGGAAATTATCTGATATAAAATATAAGAAAATCAGTAACAATGCAAGCACGCCGCATTTCGCAACGTCCCGAATATCGACAAAATAACCTAAGTTACCCCACTTCACCTGTTTTTCCGACGCCGTCTTGGCCCATCACAGCAATTCTGATGTTTCGTAGATTGACTTGGGCGCTTAGTCCTAGTTTGCGTCTGAGCTTCATGGCTTGCCTGCTCGCTGGTTCCTTTTCTGATGAATCTGGTGAGAAATTACGACGGTCTGTTACTATGTATGGCTAATTTTAGCGCAGTTGATAATGTCCATTGTTCCTGGTAGCCATGACTTGGGGCAATGAATTCCTTACATGACCTTGTGAATTAGTGAGGAAATCAAAAGCGTGTATGATGCTTGATTCAAGCCGAATGAATGGAAAAATGGAAAGTACAGACTGTGACGAAATGAAAAAGACATTCAAAAGGCCATTTTTAAGCAAACTCCTAGTTTTAAGGGCTCAGTCAATGTTGGATTTTTCAAGCTGACTTTTATCGAAAACAATTTTTTTTTATTGAAACAACGTGCTAGAATATTCGACTCTATCTAAGTACCTCCGTGTTAGACAAGATTGAGTTTAATTAAGGTCAATTATCTTTTAATAATCTCTTGTAACAAATACTGAAAAAAATCTACATTTCAATAGATTTAGACAAATTCGTCTGTAGAGGTTAAAGCGAAGCTACTTATAGCGCCATTGTGGTGTAGTATAAAAACCGCTTCCCTCTTTCTACTAGATCTGTTAAGGCAGAACACCACACTGAATTGCCAGTTATGTCTAAAAACCTGTCTTTGCACTTTGTTTCCATTACTGAAATGTAAGAATTTCAAGATCGGAACAAAAGAGTAGTGCATTCCTTATTTTTACCCCTTATAAAACTGTCTGTACCGAAGAAAAGAGTTATACAGCGATATCTTGACCATGGGTGACTTACTACACGAGCCAAACGTGATTTTTATTTCAAGGTCACTTGTTACACGTGTACAAAGGGAATCATCAAAACACGTGTCAGTAGAATTGGCGTGAGACTGACTGCCAAAACTACCAGCATGATAATTATGCTGATATCCAGTCTGGCTTTAATTGCGCTCAGAGGGTGAATACAGTATTATTGGCATAATTTATACCATGTGCAGTAGACCTCACTGCACCACATCTTATGTTGAAATGAATATTACAGTAAACTAACGATTTGATCTGTTTCGCGCGCACTGCATTCTGGTGGATGAGCGCTATTAAGTTGGAAGCGTTCACTTTCGAAATTAAAGGCAATAGTCATTTAATCAATTGACGCCACAGGAAGGAATTTAATGAAGTAAACAAGACTGATCCGCAAAAGGAGCTTTAGTTGGTTCGTACGATAAGAATGGTACGTTATTGCTTGTTGCCTAGCAACGTATATGGGGAAAACCTGCCTCATTTCGTGGGCATGGTAAATTCAAGAGAAGAGTTGGACGATGTTTCACTTACATTAAGCATAACGCATATAGATACAAAATACTGATGTAGACACGCTAAACCAAGAGTCAGCCCTCGGTAACGCGATGAAACTCCTTGGACATTTACTTAATGTTGCGCAGAGCAGGTCTAACAATCTGTTGATAAAATACTGACATATGTAGCCATTTTGATGATACCTACTCGAAACCTACTCGAACTGAGTATGCTTTCATGGGGTTCTGTTTGTTTGTTTGTTTGTTTTTTTTCGTGCTGGTTCTCAATTTTAAGTCTACGAGTCAGAAGCCAAATTTCTCGGCCATAGTTCATTTGAAAGGCAGTGCAGTGACTAGTATTTTCAAGTGGTTAAGCAGGCTGTTTGATATGATAAAACTCTGACATTTACGGTGTAAGTAGCAGTACTGGTGACCTTTTTGTTACAAAATGTCGTCCTAGGGCTTGAAAGCGTAACGTAGAACATAAGTAATACTGGAAAGTTGCAAAACTCATATTGTTATATTGCCGATACATGCATGCAGCCACGTCATGCTTTAAGCGCTTAAGATTGCAATCTCGAAGTTAAACGGAATGCCGATGGCTTGAGGAAGACGAGTTATTTTTGTCATTTTTCACGCAGTCAAGAGATTTTTCACTAAGTTTGAGTCGAGGCACTCAAGACTGGAGTAGAGTTAAGGGCGAAACTACTTCACTCAATTCTATATCTATCATTGCTTAGCATACGGTTCGATTGCTCCTTCTGGTAGAGGCGAAAATTAAGAATCATTAAAACAGAGTTTGGTCTTGAGAACCCCAAACGACCTCATCACACTCCGTTAAGAGCACGGGGAACAATCAGGAACTAAGCTGAGAAAATATGAAGTGGTCAGAGGCACCTACCTTAACAGCTCTTTGCTACTGCTTCCAGAACCGAATCAGGAGTGTTACTGACACAGGGTCTGTTGTATGTGTATCTTAAAGCTTCTTAATGGTGTATTTGACCTAACAGTTTGACATGAATCATGTCCGAGCAGAAATATAAGATGTTATTCCGTCTGAGCGGCTCAAAAATAGATATATTATTACGATTCTGGAATGACAGGAAAAAAACACCTGTCAACAGAATATTTTTTTGTTTGTCTCATTTAACCGGAATAACATTTATAATTTGCTCGCAACACTGGCAAAAACTCTTTAATATTCTCTTAAAAAGAGAAATCAGAAGTGAACGCTGTACTGAAGCAACGACATCAGAACCTTTTGTTAGCCATATCTGATAAAATACATGAGGTAATACGAATATTCAGACAAACAATTTGAAGAAAAGCAAATTACAGTTGCAGTTATCATAACATAAGAACAAAATAAGAAATATCGGAAATATAAAGTTACTATTGGTCCGGCGGAAAAGTATACTACAATCAACTTGAAAATTTTAACGAAATGATTCAGGGTCGCTGACCTTGTACAGCAGATAAATTTGTTGGTTTTAATAACATGGGACTTAAAATTAAAGGAAATCTAAGCAACTGTAACAAATTGTATAACAAAAGAGATAATCTTGAACTATAGAGCTTAAAATGATACATTAAATAAGGAAAAAAAAATCAATTATCAGGTTTGGATTGGTGGTTAAAACGAAAACGAAGGTTCCATGTTGATGATGGTGATAAGCAATTGAAAGATGGCCATTTTTCTTATCTTGATTCCAAAGTAAATTCCGTAGCGTCAATCCCCTTAAATGAAACCCTTTAATGGTAAAATTTTATAGTCGCTCTCGACATTACACTTCAGCTCCTTAAACTCTTCAATCAAGAAATCACAGCCACTAAACTCCGCCTTAAAACGTGATCCACACGGACGTCTGTGCATAAAGTCCCCTAGGCCGGGTTCCACCCTTGTCGCCCACTCTACAGTCTGCGAAGCATATACAGGAGCATTCGCGCATTTTATTTTGAGACGCACAAGAACTACGGCGAGACTTGGCAAAATGCGGAAAACCCTCAGTTGCATGGGAACGCTCTCTATGGAGACTCGCCAGAGACTTAAGTGCCTCGATGTTTCGAAATTAGAAACAGAGAAATTGATTGTTGTCTTACTGAAAACAAGCTAGACCACCTTTCACTTTTTTTGTCCTGCAAGTCTTCAAAGAAATCATAGACCCAGACACTAAACTCCTCCTAAAAACGTGATCCTCGCGTTTTTTTCCCTTAAATCTGTCTGACCTTATAGTAACCCAATTCAATCCTTGACACTCAGGAGACAGCAGAACAAACTCAAGCGTTCCAGCATTTTTGAGCGAAAAAAAAAACCTGCGAAAATGTGCGGAAAACCCTCAGCTGAATGGGAATGCTCGATATCAAGGCGACCACTAAGAAGTTGCAATCTTTCGAAAGGGAAAAAACATAGAAACTCACCGTTGTTGTATTGGAAAGAATTTGGACGAAGGAAGCGGCGACCGTGGGAAGGCAAGATAGAGACGAAGAGAAAATGAAGATCTTCAAGACTGTGGTCTGATAGCACGACAACAACACCAGCATCACCATGCAAAAGACCACAGATCAACAACAGTGGTGCTTATCCTGTTTGAACCGTATCTTTTCAGTATATTTGGCTCTTGAAGCGTAAATGATTGTCAACAAAGGTTAATGTGCATCCAGTCATATTAACTACCGGGAGTGGGGTGGGGTGGGGTGGGGTAGATACTTCCTTATATGGGCTACATAGGTACGTGCAGCCTCAAAGGGTAAGGCTTGCTAGCCAGCATGTTTTTTTCACTCCAGTGTTGAATTGGGTATGGTTTTTTTTTCAGAAGCTACTTTTTTGTCAATATCGAGACCAATCATCAAAACCCCTTCACAATGCCCTAAACATCGGTCTGAACTATTGAACTTATAGGGCAGGTCTGAAACAGGGTATTGATTTAAGGGTCAGGTCTTAAATATGATATCGAATATTTGGTCAGGTCATAAATGGGGTAGGGAAAATCGCAGATTTTGATCTTAAATGGGGTAAAGGGTTTTGGGAAGAAGACAGCACACCCCAAGCCAGTACCTTCTGGGAATTTTTACCCGAGAACTAACTAGACTAAAACGAGATTGCCAAATGACAAATTTCCCACATAGAAGGCACAGCATTTCTGAAAGGTGAGGTGAGACGAGGTCTACCTCTTGCTCCCATCCAAACTTAAAGTCACGAAGGAAGCAGAAAATAGTGCATCCGTAAGGCAGGGGGTGCGAGGAAAATGTTACTTGCTGACGATAGGGGATCAGATGAGACTCAGTGGTTCAGTCGAGACTAGCACTGGTATAACATTGACTTCAATATACAAGCGCACAGCGCGTCTCTTAAACTGTGTCCAAAAGCTTCTATTCCTTTCGGTTTGTTTATTGTAATCTTTGAAATCTAACGAGATCAAGAGTTCACCCTGTTAGATAAAATCATGTTAACAGTCACGAAAAAATGTGTGCAGTTTACACGGTTACAAAATTGCTAAAGACTTCTCGGCCAAATAATCGGTATTGCAAAGAAGTGGAATTTTGCTCTTAAAATCGTTAAAATAAAAATATTTGCCAATTGGTTAAAAAGGTGAAAAACTTCACTTTTCTTCAGGTTCCGATTTTCGAAAAGTGCCTTTTCAGTACATCAGATTTTTTGGTTATTAATTAATATTCATATGTAAATCTTGGCTCATAACAGTTCACACAGCAGTAGGCTCGAGTTGAAACGACGTTGTTTGAAGGTTCAGTTTGGACATGAGTTCTCTAATACGGGCTGGCTTCCACCCTTGAACAGTCTCAATTGGCACTTGGAAATCAGACAAATTCAAGATGAACACAACGTATAATAAAAGTCTATTCCACCTCAAACGCAACGCTACTAACTCCATTGATAAAGATGCGCGGATACGAACAATCGTATTGAGTTAAATTTAGTGATAGACTGTTCTTTCTTCAAATTGTCGAATGGAACAAAAAGTAGATGGCACTTCATTCCACACAACTAGAAATTCATCAGAAGTTGCGCTTGATAGATCTTCGAGTTAAACACTGAACACGATGACGTTTTCATCTCTGTTCTAAGTGATAGCTAGTATATATAGCTTGAGTGTAAAACTACAATAAAACTTTACATGAATCTCAGACATAAATATTTTATATGGAAACCTACAAAATAAATTAAGTGTCACTCCTGTTAATATAAGTTCGAGAGCTAAATTTCTCAGAGTCGAGGGAGAGCTATCGGTCTTATTATGAATGTCGCTAGCACTCGTCTGTCTGTTTAGTATGCCAGTTCTTTCCTGGCAGTTGATAAAACGTCTTAGCGGGTTTTGTTTACTTTTGTGGTCTCTTAATCATCTTTACCCTTCCTTTTCTATAGAGCTCGTTATAAACAACTCAGGAAATATGCAGTTCATAGCGTGAAACTGAACGCTGTAACTTGCATAAATAATTCATCTCGTAACTTTAAAATGCTACACGAAACCACTTAACAACAAGAAGAAATATTTGAACATCAGACTAACTTGACCATTTTTTGAAGGCATGTCTGTGTACTTCTTAAGCAGGAGTCGAAATCCAGTTGAAGATTTCTCTCATACCGGCCACTACTAATATTAAGTCTCGGAAGAGCGATTTTTCTTCGTTGAAACTAATTAACAACACGTCAGTCGCACACAATGGTAAAAATATTCCAACCATGAACTGAGCCACGGGATTATCAAATATCTAGAAAGCTCGTAATATATTGAAGAGCCTGTTTTGCTCTATAACGAAACGAAAACACTTTCGCGTCCTGTTTGTAAGCAGATCTGGTTCACACAACTTGAACCAACAAAGTGACCTTCTTTAAAAAGGAGAAAACAGGACAGTATTTATTAACAGTGTAAGATGTAAGTTTGATGTTTGACAAGAGCAATTGTAAACTGTTGGACAGTGTTTTGTTTAGCATCAAACATCGCGGGCGGTCAGTTGCCTTAATCACTTCAAATGTAGAACTGGCTTCTAATTTCGCGCGACTGTTCAAATATAGAAAACGGTACCGTCTTGCTTGCTCACTTTTGTTTCTTTTTTTGTCAGCATATGCGCTTAAGTCTTTAGCTTATAACAAGTTGTATTTCTTGTAATGGAGACTCCATGTGTTAACTGACCTTTAATAAAGAATATTGACACTGCACCCACCCCAAAAGAACAATTACTTTGGCTATAGGAACTTTTCAACAGTCTTCCATATCGCTGGAGGCCGTACCACCAGTCAATGCATGAGCAATTGTGTAGCTACTAACGGATTTCTTTTGCAATTGTTGCACAGTTCCACAGCAAATGATGCTGCTTGTAAACTACATACACATAGCTTACACCTGGTCGATCGCTTCTCATAAACTATGATAACCTTGAAAGATGTTCAGGTGTTCCCCGTAGTTGTTTAAGAGGTTTGTTTGCGAGAGTTTGCTGATAAAACGTGCTCTGGTAAGTAAACTGTTATTTTTTTTTAGGGTAACTCTGTCACCTTTACAAATAAACCTACTATCAATGGAGGCCGCGATAAAGGTAACATGCAGTGAATGCATTCGTCTTTAAGAAAAATGTAATTTACCGTATTTGGCAAAATAATAAGGCTTCCAAATTCATACAGGGTCAGAAAAAACTCTCAAGAGATAGACATCTTTGGTGCTTTCTTTCTCGGAAAACATGTCATAATATCGTAAGCTAATCTTCTTTGACTATTCGAAGAACGTTTTAAATTTGGACAGGTGAGGCCCCTGAAATGAATTTTTGAATTCACTTTGAAGAGTTTAATAATGGGGAGGCTTGATTGGAAATTTCTAGAAGTAATTGAAACTTGGTGTCAGGTTGCAAAATTATGCAGCTATGGTGGTGTGTCTGGATTCACTTAGCAACCACGTCTTTTCATTCACAATATCTATTCGTAAATTTTAGGACGCCTGAAAATAAGACATGAAGTCGTTAGCTATGATCATCTTGAATCACTATGAACAGGTTTTCAAATCCCCTTGGGAAAACAAAGATGGCGACAAAAAAAGAAAAAACGAGAAAAATTCTACTGATCTTCAAACCAAGCGTATCCGATGTCATAAATCTAAATTTGATTTTGGCTTATGATTATAATAGGTATGGATTTTTTGTTTTTATGGCAAGATTAATTTGTGTCCACAACCTTGCATACAGGTTTTAAAATCCCCTTAGGAGACAAAGATGGCGACCAGTAAATTCGGCGCACGAAAACCTAACAACGTTCATAAAAATATACAGAAACATTCTTTAATCTTCAAATCAAGCACACACAATGCCATTAGTACCAGGACAAAATATTGCAAAATATGGCTTTCCTTCTGGCAAAGGGTCCCGTTCAACTTCGTATGGATTATGGTAACTGAAAATACAGCCGCCATCTTTAATCCCACGGCGGATGTTTCATAATGGAGGTTACGTTTATAATACCAACAAGAAACTTACAAACTTAAAATTCATTGTGGCTTATGATTATAATAGCCAAGGAGTTTCTTTAGGCTCCCCCGGCTCGTTGTGTGCGATGTTTTCTATAGTAATGTTATTGTGTTTTTTCAATGAGATACAATTAGATTGAGGCGACATAAAACTCCCGAGGGTCTATTTATATATTTGCTAAAAGATGTTTTATAGGGCAATCTCACCAAGATTTAGTGGTGCTTTAAAATCCAGTGAACGTGGTTGCGTATAAATCTAAAATGCACCATACCAGTCACAAAAGTTGTTTACAGTGTTATGGTTACTGGCGAGAAGGAAAGAAGTGGTCTAAAATTTGATCAACGTCGGGCCGACAGTTTTCAAGTTTGACAAATGTTACTTACAGGAAAATCACTTAAAATCATGATCTCTTAGAGATTAAATTTATGCCTATTTGTCGTTTAAAGGTTATTTTGTTGACCAGTGAGTGCACCCTTTATGATTGTAAGCATATTTTTTGCACAAAAACATAAAAGACCTCTTGTGATACTGCTCCTTTACGGCAGTATTATCGCACTTGATCTATTTCAATATTCATGCTTTGATTTCGAGCGTTGTACATTGATTTTCAAAATTACTTTACTCCTTATAATAGAATGCTGCTAGGTGGTTGTCGACTCACATCTTTAAACCACAGCGGTTTTCTTAAGCCGTTCGACCTTTCAACCAAGAACATTGCATCAAGACTCCCAAAAATGATGTAATAATTAATATAATTTATATTTTATACCGCAAAATTGTTCTGAAATGAAAATGAGTTAAATACATCAGGTGCCTTTTCCCCGTCATCTAGAGAGATTGTTGCCATTGCCTTTTTCAAAATTTAAAAAATTTAAAAATTAAAAATGTCATATGAACATACAATCTATCATTCTTTCCCCTTCGAGGCGAGCTTTTTTTTTGGCCGCATTTCGTTGTAACCTCGAGTCACTGCGGAAAGCAGTATTTTTAAGATCTTCAACCGAGAAAAAAAATATACATTAGGTCTGCCTTTTTGTTTATTTTTTGCGCTATTCAATTTCTCAGTCTTCTGTACATTTCTTGTGAAGTTTTTTTTAGCTTTTTCGGTCGCCCTTGAACACCATGAAAAAACGAAAATAATAATAAAAAGTACAGTACGATCTGCTCTTCTTTGATGCCCTCGGAAGCCAGAGGTAGTTGAAAGAAAATAAAAAAAAAATATGATCAGGAGGAAGTACAAGAAGCGAGAAGTGTCCGGCTCCAAAGCATGGTCTTCAGAAGACAAACTGGAATGCTTATTTCCTTTTTTTAACGATTACTACATATCGTGAAATACACGGTCATGCACCAGTTAAAATTTAAAGCAGCGCTCCTGGAATGACCGTTCTCGCATAGTAAACCTAGAGCATATGTAAAAACACGGACAAAAGAAGTAAATCGACAAGGAGGAATTATAGTTACAGCATTTGCTTCAGCAGCTGCTGGTGTGTGCATGTCTAACTGCGTACATTGATCACTAAACAAAACATTTAACAAACCTTGAAGATCTAATAAATCTCCGAATAAAACTAACTAATGTACTCAACTAAAAAACAAACATAGCAACGACAAGGGTTGCGATCTACGTTACTGACTACGCGCTTGATAAGCGTACTTGCTGTATAATGTACACCTGTGTAACGGTGCTTGCATACAGACCGCCGCCTCTAGTCTTCCATATCTACACACCAGCGCAGCTCAACTCAAAGTATTGCTGTATCAGTTAGGTCATACATTATTATCATGGCGTTCTCACGATAAAGTTCATGCTTATTTTACAACATTACTGAATAATGAAGTTTATCGTGTGTGATTTGCTCTGGCCATACTGATTGCCATTCAGACGTGAAAACTACTACATATATGTGTAGAACTACTTTTCTCTCCATGCCTTTCTGAAGTAACTAATCGTCAAACCCAGTATGTGCCCCCATGATAAATTAAGGCAATCACTTGTTAATGCCGACTCAGAACGCCCCCCCCCGCGTTGGGCTCAACTGAATGCCTGATAGCACATATGCATTTCCAGTGTTGTTTAGCTCAACACGATGTTAGGCGACATTCGCCCCTGGGGCTTGCAGGAGCGGTTAACACAATAGCAATAATGATAGCCAAGAAAATAACTATAAAATACACTGAATGATAAATAAAAATTATAACTTGGAATAGTCTCTGTGCTTTTTCACTCGTCCCAATCCGCATTTTTCTACCTTGCTTAGTTAGAGTGGGGGGCCTCAGTTAGCCTACAAAAAAGAAAGATAGGTCTTTTACATGTAGGCCTAGCCCAGCTTTTCGCCTACCTGCGCGTGCCAGGTCTGTCTAGTGTACTGTAATCTGGTGCTAATCTTCAAATGTGAATAATAAAAGATTGTCTTGTCTTGTCTTAGGCGAATATATATGATTAATGCAACGACCGACAAAAAGATCGAGCGCGGGAACTAAAAGCCCATCAATGCATGCAAACGAAGCAGTACGCAGTCCTAAGGATCGCATTATCAGTTTAGCACGAGCAGACGCTTTTTTTTTTAAATAACCAACTTCTAGTATGACAAGCTAACTGAGTTTACTTTTACAACCTTTCAGAGTTCATCATGAGTTCAGTATTCTGGCAATGATTGAAGATAACAGGAACCTGACAGTGCCATGTTTTGGCCGTTGCCACCCGCGAACTTAAGCTACTTCAAATTTGTTGGTAAACGCATGTTCCTCGCAGATCTCCGTTTCTCTAGAAACCTGAGTTGTTAACTACGTTCAGAACAACACAAGCAGAATTGAATCTTCTCATTGGATTAACACAAACTATGATCTATATACTCTTAGCAGCACTTCATACTCAAGAGAGGTTCAAGAGAGAAGTCACTTGTGAAAAAAGCTGCTATCTTAACCATACCGTAATACCAGCCGGATCGGAATCGAGAATGTTGCCTGACACTGATTCGAGAAGCATGCCAGAAAACAATCCTGGTCGCGATGTTTGCACTCGAGATCGTTTCCATGCAACTGATGGCGATCAAATGCCTTAACTCGCGCGGAGTAAGTAAACAGCGACATTAAAACGGTATTCAAAGAGACCACAAGGCTCAATTGCCATTTTTAGAAGACACACGAGCGAATTAACCCCCTGGACCGTTAAATGCTCTCAGAGATAACATGAAAAAAATGCCACTCATTTCGTCCCGTCTTTTTGATTCTCATAGGCTCTTTACAATCAATAGATGACGCACAGCGTTTTAAAATCGCAACCCCCGTATGAGTAACTATTACAAACAGAACACCACGTGGTCATATGGGCTGATGGTTTATTCCGCTTTATGTGTCGAGAGCCCCCGAACTCAGGTCATTGATCGCGGGGGTCGCATGCAGCAAAAGACTGCCCTCAAAAACAGAGCACCCCGCTCCTGTGTTGAAATGATCAATACTATAAAAGTCAATGCCGGTGACAACGGTTGCCCCTATTTGCATACGGACACGAGCCCTTTGCTAAGGCCACGTGGCGTGGGGGGCGGAAGTCAATATCAAAAATGTGTATAGCTCCGTCAGTCGAGAAGTAAACACGGACAAGATGCCAGTCACACGGGCAGCGCCTTGATAAGAAGACAAGGAGTCTTGAAATGGCACACGTATATTACTGAGAAGGGAAATAACACAACACAATATACCAAGCCCAGCACATGGCGTCGATTTTAAACCCAATACAACGCGAAAGCAGTAGGGCAGTTTGGTGAAGGCCAAAATGAATCAGCCGGCTAAGGTTTAGTACCACAGATTGAAATATAGTCCATATAATACCTAGTAATATCCAACAAAAATCTCGAAATTCTATTAAAGCTAGATTTAAGTCCCGGCTAGGCCGTATCGTTGGTTTCATAAGTGCGCATGGTGAGCGACACATTTAACTCTTGAGCGGGGGGCGTAGGGTGATTTTTGACAAAAAATATCCGTCAGGGAAGCTCTTGTCGGACAAAAAAAATTGCCTGACAGCCCTAATGTCATCAGAAAGGCCTTATGGAGCCAAAAATTCGGGGCCCCCCTCCCCCCCCTCAAAAATATCCTGCCCACCAGAATTGCTCACAAAAAAAATCTTGATAACCAGAAATCACCCCCTCCTACCCTCAAGAGTAAAATGAGTCAGCGCCCCTTACTATCTTGTCATAGAGGGCTGAAAATGCCAAAAGTGCGTTAAGGCAGACACGTAGATCAATAAAAAAGATAAGATAGCGACCCCAAATAATACAAAATTCACCCAGTTATAAATTTATCTTGATTTACTATCTTGACACCCCTTAACAAAATCGAAGTTAAAGAAGCTATATGATATAAATTAGTTGCCATCCTTCGTAACCGGCCTTGTTTATTTTTTTCTATTAAACTATGCTTACTGTATTGGTAGAATCCTCTTATGCCGCCGTTTTGTTTGCAGATTGTTGGGATTTAACAA
>JAHPZR010041386.1:0-16643 GCA_019787425.1 Platygyra sinensis | reverse complement strand
TTTGTTGACAAATGTTCAAGGAATTGTGTGCACTTTATATCACAAAAGCACACAGCCTATACTGCACACATTCTCAAGTTTATCATGAGGCTTGGAGGAAATATACGAGTAGCTGGTCTCTGTGATTGTCGACTTATAGTGTGTGAAGTGTCACTGTATATGCTAAGGACGTGGCTGTGCTTCGTATTTCTCCATGCTCTTTTCATGTGTAAAATTCCTGCATTCAGATTTTTATCAGTTTCAATGAGTATTAAAACTGCATTTGCAGGCAACTGTGTTGTTCTTTTTCCTTTCAGGCAGGAGTAAATTAATACCTTCTTAAAACTAATAAACAGAGTCTAAAGAAAAAACATATAGTCAACCTCAGATCACCAAATGCAAACTTCTTGCAGAATTGTTATTTTATTGAAAGCGGTCAATTTGGATGGGTTTAAAACCTTCTGGTGCTGTTTTACCTTGGTTGTTAATTATTAAGAGGCAGAAAAATAAATAATAACTAATGATGGCGTTGATGATAAAAATGTAAGCAGTGATTAACGTCTGATTTGTTCCCAGAAAAGATCAAGGGTGTAAGAATTCCCAAGCAGAACCCATTAGCTCACAGATGAATCTTGAACTGTAGTGCGAGAGGTTGGGTTTTAGAGCCCTCTGACCAACCTGCCTATTACACATTATTTTCACCTAGAGTTAAATTCATCATTTCAAGTTGTTATAAGTTTGAAAGTTCTTGACTTTCTGCATTTTAATAAAATAATGATTCAGAAATAATAACCAAAAAATGCCAAAAACTATACATCAGATTAAAACATACCCTCAAATTACCAACAATTTCTATTATTAAAAAAAAAAAACAACCTTTAAGGCAAATAATTTAAGAACTGGATATAATGGAAACAAGTTATCTAGGTATTATACTTATGATTAATAAAATATTTCAGTCTGTAGTAATTTTCTATATCAAACAGCTAGAAGACTAATAAACCCATTCCCTTCCCCCACCCAACCCCACCCCATCCCACCCCACACCAAGAAAAACCCACTGTTCTGTGACAATTAGTGGAAACTTTTTTTCTGCTGAAAGTTAGAAAGGATAAGAAAAATATTTTTTATGGCTTTAACCTTATGCTGCACCTTTCCATAACATGCAAACTTCAAAGTCTAAGTTACGTTCTAAGTTGGAAATAATAATTTAATATAAAATTAAATTAATACTGTCAACTGTCGATCATAATATGACAATTACAATAAATAATCAACTCTTACAAACAAATGTGCCCAGATCTACTAATGACAACCCCCTCACAGAAACAGCTTGAACTTCTGTTGGTGAAGAGATCTGTCAACTTAAAGATAGAGTACCAGTAATAGGCCACCTGTAAGATTTTGTTTTCTAAGTTCACCTCAAGCCTTGTTTATGCAAACATTATTCACAAACCAGTAGTACCTTCATGCTGTTTTGTTTTGGGTATTCTTTTATCTTTTCATATTTGATTTTGCTTTGGGAATTTTCTTATGCTAATATCTTAGTATTTTAAGAAGGTATCCACTAAACGTTTGAGACCAACAAGTGAACAAAAACTTCGTACCAAAATTATTTACATTGTGTTGCAAACTTCTGTGCGACTGATTTAAATATTTTCTAAGATAAATATTTTAACAACGCAAAATTTTGAAGTTCATAAGAGACACTCAAAAGTGCTGGTAAAACAAAACTGATGTTGAAAATTTACCTGTGGTTGCACAGTAATTTTTCTGACTTTTAATATTAATTTTTTTAAGAGTCCAAGAGAAATTTGCTTTGGTATCATTTCAGGCTACTATTTATAGATCTTTAGCTTTAAGAAAATTCAAAAAGGTTTGTAGTTCATACCTAAAATTATTCTGGTACTAGGTTTAAG
Organism: Platygyra sinensis; assembly: GCA_019787425.1. NCBI lineage: Eukaryota > Metazoa > Cnidaria > Anthozoa > Scleractinia > Merulinidae > Platygyra > Platygyra sinensis. The sequence continues at coordinate 14,745 of JAHPZR010041386.1, read as the reverse complement.
TCCAAAATTACTCAATGCCCTGTCAAATTTTGTCTTAATTTATTACACTTGAAAGTGATAAAGGCTTGAAGATGAGTGGCTTATGTGATGTTAACATGAATACGGGCCATCGTTTAAATTGACAGTAGCAGAGTTTGCATGTTATCAAAAGGCAGAGCAGGAGCCTGCCATATAATGTCAAAAACACTTTACAATTAAGACAGCTTAATATTTAGCAATTGGACTATGAGGCTGAGTTTTTCTACGAGCAGATGGTCAACGAGGTGCAGCCAAGTTGACTGTCGCTCGTAGAAAATGAGGGCGAGTAGTCTAATTGTTTTAGTATAAATTTACCGAAGTCTCATTGCATAAAAAGCAAAAAATGTCAAGTAACGCGTAGAAAAAGAACTGTTTTATTATGTTACATCAGGTTCAAACGTGATGCGCGATGTGTACTGATACGTAACTGTTTTCTATTTAACAATTAGATTATGAGCTCGAGATTTCTATCGCGTGATAGTTGACTCGGGCTGCGCCCTCGTCAACTATCATGCATAGAAATCGAGAGCGAATAATCTAATTGTTTTAGTATAAATCTACTAATGGTTCAAAATTTTATCTAAATCCTCTTTAGAGACACCTCGAAAACACCAAGAAGTGCCGTTATTTTGTCAACAAGGGCACACTGCTACGCTACTCACTATCTATCACAGAATAGAACGTGAGTACCGTAGCCAATCAGAGGACATCATTTGTGATAGAACGCTAGTAGATTTATACTAACAGCGGATAGAAAATGGTAACATAGCCAATCAAATCCACGGATTCACATAGACTACGGTAAATTTATACTAAATTCCTTTAGCCTATAATCCTAAATTGGCTTTAGTTAATAACTACAGGGAACAAATGCCAGTTTGGTTAATCCTCTCACAGTCACACCATACAAATTATATATACGAAGCAGTCTGAACTTGCAAAGACCAGCTAGTCCCCACAAACAATCTCACCACTGAGAATCATGGCATTGCTCAAGGACTAGATTCTGGTCAATGTTAGTCCTGTCCAAAAAAGCTGCTCTGAGCAATGGTATATAACTTTTAATGAGCTTCCTGGTGAGGAGAAAGTTGGCATAAAAAAAGACCTTCACCTAACTACTGATTAACCATTATATCTTGATAAAGTTAAAACTAAATTTGTCCCCTAACTCATGAATTAAGTACTAATCCACTAAACTTAAAACATTTAATGTATTATTTATATTTATTATTCAAATTTCATACACTGTACCAATTCCAATTTTTGATTGGTTGATTTGTGCCACGTGACACTGGGTTGTGACGACAACAACCTTGACGTCATTATCGTGGCGTAATAGCTGTGGTGTTAATTCAATACACCACTGTCATTACACCATGGCTTCAGCTGACTCAAAGTTTGACGATTTTTGTTTGCAGTGTATTCAATTTGAATAATAAAAATGTTCACGCACTCATTGCTCGTGAATTATTGGTATTTACCTGCACTCGTTCACTAACAATGAACTCTAAATTTTCAATACTGCATGAGGCCGCCTCCTGCAGTATTGAAATTTCTCGTTCACTGTTAGTGAACTCGTGCAGGTAAATCCCGATAATTCACTTGCCAAGTGCATTAACCTGTAATTACATGAGAAGGTTAAGTCTTAAGGTAAAATATCCAAGCATTCTGATTGGTTCTTTCTTGGTTGGGATTTAGCCATATGAACATCTTTAAATCCATGTATTTTTAATTGGCTTTTTGAGCGCCATATAATAAACTTATATACATTAAAACCTAAGGATGCTTGAGCTGTAGTAGGGAATACTAGCCCTTGGCCATTATTGTGTAGTGGCTGACCTTAATGTACGTTGCTAAGCTTGGTCCATTCTGCAATGACCTTGGCCCAATATTCCCTTGGTGCTTGGTTACCAAAATAAGAGATTACAAGTAGCTATTTTTAATTGAGTGTCAAACTCATGTCATTTTTCTGTGGATAAAAGGTATTAGGTAGCTTACAAAATTGCTGACACAACCACTTCGATCAACCTGGACAGCATCTCCTAGACTCCTGCTGTTCCAGTAAATCTTCTGCAGAAGCTGCATGTCCAATTCCAAGTACATCTGTGGGGCGCATTGGTAGAGCTTTAATCCCATCCCAACCATCCTTGAGTCCTAAGTCTCCTCTCTCCATTCGTTTATACACTTCCTCTGTAACTCTGATAAAAGCTTCTTCAATATTACATAAAACCTTGGCTGATGTCTCAATGAACATCATATTATTTGCTTCAGCAAAGCGTTCTCCTTCCTCAGTGGAAACAACTCTCCTGGATTCTTTATCAATTTTGTGACCAACCAACATGAAGACAACATCGCTCTCCTCAACACACTGTTTGGCTTCTGATAACCAGTCTTTGACATTAAGGAATGACTCCCTATTAGTAATGTCATAAACTATTAGGCATCCAACAGTGTTTCTGTAATACGAGTATGTGATTGAGCGGAATCTCTCTTGCCCTGCTGTATCCCAGATCTGCAGTTTTATTTTTACATCAGCTGAGGAAGAAATAACAATATCTCATCATGATAATAATTATTATTCCATGGCTGGAAAAAAAAAACTTTTGCATCCGGCCAGACATGTGTCCTCTTAAATGTGCTGCCATCTAATTCTCAAACATAATTATTAAATAACATCAGTTTAATACAGATTACAAATAACTTTTACACTAACTTCAATCATTCTGGACACAAGTTGTGAAGTTAATCTCACATTTTATAAGTATACTTTTATTCTGATGCCTACCCATGGAGTATAACTATATTTATTATTATTATTTTGTAAGTAGTTCTTATAAGTTAGAATGTTTTATGAGCGAATAGTGTTACATTTAACTATTCTAGGAGAGTAGTAAATGGAAGCTAATTTTGTGCCCGAGCAAATGACTCCCACTTGCCCCCACTTGAAATCTCCTTGCCCAGTGGGCCAGCAAAGTTTAGTTTTCACTTGCTCCAAGTTAACATTAATATACCGGCCAATATGGCATCCGAAGACAATTTATTGCAAATAAAATATTCTTGGATTTTAAATTAATCCATGTTTTCAACTTGTTCCTTCCTTCACTAATTCTACAGTCTTAAGTTCAGTCCTGATGGAAAAGTATCATTTTATCAAGCTGACAAAATTATTTTTCACTTACACTCACAAGACTACTGAGGCTAATTCACTTGTCCCCTCCAGGGCCACTTAAATTCTATTTTCAAGTACCAAAGAGCAGATTTACTTAACATTTACACACGAGTTATTTTCCCCACCCTCAAAAATGTGTGAAATACCATTTCAATATTAGTTACATGTACATCTAAGAGTCACTATAATTTATATACCTTTTTCCCATTTTAATCAAATGTGTCAGTTTCTAAATATTAAAACCAACATTTTTGGGACACTTACACTACAACCTTGAGAATTAACTTTTAAAAAAAGTGATCGACTTAATCAAATTACCTAAATGAGATCCAAAAAGATGTAAACACTTTCTCCCAGTCTACACACGTCTTCGAGCCAAACTAATTTACAAGTCAGTATAAATGTAAGCTTAAATATTTTTCAAAGATCTGGCTGGTAACGGATGATAATAAGTGATCTTTAATTCATTACATCTTTACTAAACTTATTAGTTAAGGTCAGAAAACACGAACTGCGTTTTTTTTTCAGAACGCCCAAATGGAAAATGAGTAAGACATTAGTCGTCTTTAATTGTGGAACGTACACATGATATTCACAGAACATGACATAGAATTGCAAAGAAAGTTTGTGACTTCAAAAATGCAGCGCCCCGAATAAATTGTCCGTTGCTTGAGAGAAAACTTCTCAAACTTTATTTACAACTTCAGTGGGCAAGCAACCGTACAACAGAAGTTTTTAAAAGCTTCACAGTTACTCAACTTGATTTTTAGTCAGGGAAAAGAGATGGACTTATTCCAAGCGATCATATCAAAGGTTATTTGTGCGATAAAAAAATTTAAACCACAATATGAACAAGCATGAGTTATAAAGCAACAGCAAAAGTACTAAGAAGAAGTTACCAACTTACATGAAAGCATCACAACTCGCACATGAAAATCCACACCAACTGTCGGATCGGAATTTTCAATGAACTGTCCTTCAGTAAACTGACGCAAAAGCGACGACTTTCCAACAGTACTATCACCGATTAAAATAATTCTGAACTGGTAAAAATATTTTGGCTTGAAGCGGGCCGCATCTGCACTCCGTTGGCGACTCATCTTTTAATTGTACAAATTTACAACACCTCGATCGCACGTACAAGAAAATTATCCAACCATTTGCATTTAAAATGCGTACTCCCGGCAAGTATGCCTTCCAATTCAGATCTGGGGAATTCTGCAATGAAAAACAAGACATAGTAATTAATTGTTTACCTGGTTGGGCCAAGCTTGGGCACCTTCCAGCTAAGTTACCTTCTCATCGAATCACGTTTTTAAGTCAGCAAAGATGTACAAAGTACAAACGTTGAAGCCACACGTAAATTTTAATTGCCAAATTTAGATGTTTTTGGAGTAAGCAGAAACGAGATAAGACAAGCAATTGTAGTATCACTTGCGCCATAAATGCGCCAGAAGCATTAAATTAAACTTATGAGAATTTCAGGATTGTTAATGTCGTACCTTTGAGGAGAAAAGCACCTTAAATCTTTCACTATTCAAATGATATCTTCCGCCAAGGCTTCCTTCCTCCAAAACAACCTCGAGTTCAGTATAGATTCAAATTTGGTCATGATGCCCATATATAGATCATTGCCTGTTTTCCAAGATGGCGGACGAACCAGATCAACGCACTGTAGATATTCAACCATTTTATGGAAGAATTTTCAACCGGTGAGTGCTTTGATTGAGGTTAAAAACTTTATTAGCAAAAATTGTGTTAAAAAATTAGTCAATTGAGCCGCCATGTTGGAACGATATTTGCAGAAGGCAATTTGTTAGCAGAGTACTATACTGATCGAGATCGAGCCAGCTCAGGTCAGATATCAAAACCCCTGCTGCTACTTTGTTTTAGCTTTGTGAAATTATTGCATACTGTAAATGAAAATATCTGACCGGTGCAATTTTCATTTCAGGAAATTTTTTGCAATTCTTGCTCTTGGTCAACTGTTATCGTGGCTTGTTTGTGGAACTGGAGTCTTCAGTCAGCTCTTAGTGACTAATTACAATATCGAGATTCCAACAACACAAAGTTTCTTGAACTATTTACTATTAGGATTTGTGTATACAACGGCACTTGCTTGCCATCCAAGGGATTTCAAAACTAGACTGAAAGAAACAGGATGGAAATATTTTCTGTTAGCACTTTGTGATGTGGAAGCCAACTATTTGGTAGTTAAAGCTTACCAGTACACTAATCTTACAAGCATTCAGGTGAGTCACTGACTTGCATAAGGCTAGTTCTTACTAGCAACAGAGTCGTAGTCGAAATTGCAATTAGAGGCACAGAGTGATACGATCTAGTGAATTCAATATCAAACCAACAGAGAAGCTAAGGCGAGCAGAATACCGATTCCACTTAATATGACTCTGTCACTTATGATCCAGTGAAAACTTGACATTGTCGGAGTCATAAGCAGAAGCAGAAAAGCAAACCAATCATTATCACAATGTGCAATTCCGGTTCTTGTAATTGGTCGATTTTTCCGTTTCTGCTTACAACTCCAACATTCTAGTTTTCAGTGTATCATAAGTGATGGGCTTGTAAACAGAATTGGAATCAGCCTGTTTCGTCTGATTCTGATTCTGTTGAGCTTGACTTCGCTTACAACTCTGATATTTGGATTTTACCTAAATCTTAAGGTATCAGCCAACCCACCGGGGCCGTCTACGCACAGATCGCTCTAGCGCTCTGTGTTTCAACACAAACCCCTATAAACTGTATGTTTTTTGAAAGCTGAATAATCAGGATTACAGCTAATCCCCTTCAATAGGTATAAAACTTAAATGCGCTTAAAAAATAAGGAGGTTTTTGCAAACCTAAGTGTTTTCATTCATTTAGTTCCACGCTCACCAAAAGCAAACGGAAGAAAATGATTAATACGGCTTTTATTTCTTCACCCCTTTGTAGGTAAGCTATCTGACAACAATTTGGCTAAATTTCAGCCAAATTGGTCAAGAGGCTGGCGACTTGGAGTTCCAAAATGCATGCACAAGTTGCCCAAATTTTCTTATCGAAAAACACAAGGAAAAAAGAATTTTGACCACAATGAGGTTAGCGACACCTAGGCGTCAGGCAAATAAAGTGTTGATCGATAAAAGAAAGGATCAGTTTTCTTGAGGAATAGTAGTTTGATGGCAGTGGGAAACTATCTTGTTGAGAAAAAGCCGCTTCTAAGACTGGCCCAAAAATTTATTACTTGAGGTTAGTAAACACCGAATCACTTGATGGGCTGACTTCACAAATTAATAGTTCAGATTACACGCAGCAATGAAAACATCTTGGTGACTTAATGGTTAATTAGAGCTAGGTTTGTAAAGATGCCAAAGACAAGAAAGCTTTCAAGAGCAGCATAAACAGTCCGGTGTCAGCGGACATCAGCAACGATGCAAACAGAAGGTTCGCGAATTCCCAACTGTTATTTTATGGGCTTATAAGAAACAATCCACGATCCAACATCTTGTTGATCCTCTGGCAGCTTCTTCTAACCGAATTTTAGAACGACTTGCACTCATTTCAACCGACTTTTTTTTCACTGGTATCTGTTTGCATTCACGTTCTTCGATTTCTAGTAGCCATTCTTCTTGGGTGTAGAAAGACCTTTTGTCGCTCAAAGCGAAGTCTGCTGCTGATTCACAGCTAAATGCTTTCTTCCCATGCTTTGGTCTTGACTTTGACGAAGAAAGAGGACACAATCTTTTTTTCTTTTTTGAAGACGTTCATAGATTTCACAAGATGACAACTTTGAAAGCATACAGATGACGAATCGCATGTGTTTTGCAAAACATAAACACACATGTGCTTTAGTCGTCACGTAACCTCTCCTTAATTAACAACACGATGACAAGAGTTGTCAGCGGCTAATTAGAATAATTAAGATGGAAAAACTGTTTTCGCTTTATAACTTCTCGTACGAGTAACATTTTTTCGTGGATTTTTTTTAAACGAAAGCTATTCCTAAGATTTATCGAATCATACAAAAATCCAAAATTATGCAAAACGGTCAATTTTGGGTTGGCTGATACCTTAAGCACTCTTATGACTCTGACTCTATCACTAGTGAAAAAATAACCTTTAGAGAAACTGAAAGTTGCTTTAATTAAATTCGATATCAAGTGACAAGAAGATGTCGTTTTAAAAAACAAACAAATAAATTGAGACTTCAGGACCCTTAGCCTTGCAAAAAATCAAGACTCGGAGACACTGCTGATAATCATAGAAAAAAATGAGACTGCAAGACGCATATAACCACTAAAAAAACAAGACTGCGAGAGCCGTGAAATTTGACTAAAAAATTTTGCAAGAGCCAGAGTTTTTGAAGGACCATTCGCCACCCGTTTATAAGCTGGTTGGCACAGTTCTTAAAAAAAAAACTGACCATAACCTGTAATCTTGAATGAGTTCCTACACCCCTTCACAATTATTCTTACATTTACTAGTCGAGAGATTCGCTCATTAATTGCTAAATGTGGGTTCACTTGAAATTAAATGGAATTTTTCATTTCTATGCAGGTTCTGGATTGTTTTTCTACAGTATCAGTGTTAGTACTTTCATATGTATTCTTAAAAGTGCGCTATGAATGTATTCATTACTCTGGAGTTTTAACCTGTTTGGCTGGCATTGCCTGTCTGGTAGTAGCAGATTATTATGGATCTCGCTATTATGGTTCAGGTGAGTTTGAAATTTTATAATTCATAAAACCCTTGGGCATTTGGCGGTCTTGGTAAGATTGCCAAAGCATTATTGGTTTCCTCACTAGTATTCTATCATAAATACATTCTCTTGTTGGCTATGATACTCGCTATCTGTTCCACTGTAGATAAAAAGTAGGGTGGCAGTGTACCAAATGGCAGCTGCTTTTTTGCATTTTCAACGTGTCTGTGAGGAGGATTTAGATCAAATTTTGAATAAATATATATATAGTAGATTTATACTAAAAATAATAAGTAGACTATTTGTTCTCAATTTCTATGCATGAATATAGTTGACTCAGGCTGTACCCCTGTCAACTATCGTACAGCAAAAATCTCAGTCTGGTAATGTAATATTAATAAATTTGATTCAGAATTTGAAGTTTTCAACTTTTTTTGGCTTGACAGGTAAAAACCAAGCAATAGGGGATGTTCTTGTGCTGTGTGGTGCTATAATGTATGGAGTGTCCAATGTTGCACAAGAGTTTGTCGTCAAGAATTATAGCAGAGTTGAATTTCTTGGCATGATTGGTTTATTTGGGAGTATCATATCCGCTATCCAGATGTAAGTTAAATTTATGATATAAAATTGTTAAAATGTATTAAAGAGCATGTTACTACCGGTAAATGAAATATAGATGGATTATTGCCCGAGACTGTTTGATGGCCTGTCAGTAATACCGGTACTTTAGAAGTTGTTGGGTAATGTTTCTCTAGACTTGTTTGTTTGAGAAGAACCTAATTAGCACATTTTGGACACCCAACTTTTTCAAATCCTGGCTAAAAGCCTGTGAAATTTACGGGCAGCCATTGCTTATAGCAGGGATGGTTATCAAACATGGCGATGGTACCTTTGGTTTTCTGTTTCCCACTTGCCTAACCTTGATCTGTAAACTTTATCATTAATTAAGTTAAATTAAATTAATCATAACCAATTTCTTTTTGCTATACTCTTTGTAGGGTAATTCTTGAGAGACATCAACTGTCAACCATTGAATGGAACTCTAAAATTGGTTAGTTTATTGATTTTCGTAAATTGAGTAGTAATCTTATATATTTTTCATTTAAATAACCCATTGACTCCTGTGCCACCTGTAACCGCCCATGACAAGCCACGGCCTTTCTTCCACTTCTGACGTCATCACTTTTGACCAAAATTGGTATGATATTTACTCAACTTCTGCAGGAGGAAAAGAATCTTTCCAATGATGACTAGATCCGAGTGATTGGCTTAATGGGGCCCGAGATATTCACAAAAATGCTAAAAAACATGAGTGAAAAACTCAGAGCAAAACTTCCTGCCACTACACCTAGCTGCTCCATGGTAAAAATTGGCCACCTCGATGACTCTTTCCTAGACGTTTCTCAACCGCAAGAAAGCCCAGTAGAAGGTCAATCATTACTGCAGAAAAAGGAAAGGGGGAGGGGGGGGGGGGGGGGGGGGGGGGGGGGGAAATCAAAAATCGAAAAGCCTTAAGATGTAGGTCACCTTCTTGTCTCAAAATTTTTATTTCTAGGCGTGCCCCAGCCAAAATGTTGTAAAACGTGATCATAGTGGCAAGAAGTGCTTAGCTGTCATGTTACAAATAAATTTTTTGAGGGTGGGGAAAATAACTCGTGTGTAAATGTTAAGTAAATCTGCTCTTTGGTACTTGAAAATAGAATTTAAGTGGCCCTGGAGGGGACAAGTGAAATTAGCCTCAGTAGTCTTGTGAGTGTAAGTGAAAAATAATTTTGTCAGCTTGATAAAATGATACTTTTCCATCAGGAACTGAACTTAAGACTGTAGAATTAGTGAAGGAAGGAACAAGTTGAAAACATGGATTAATTTAAAATCCAAGAATATTTTATTTGCAATAAATTGTCTTCGGATGCCATATTGGCCGGTATATTAATGTTAACTTGGAGCAAGTGAAAACTAAACTTTGCTGGCCCACTGGGCAAGGAGATTTCAAGTGGGGCAAGTTGGGAGTCATTTGCTCGGGCACAAAATTAGCTTCCATTTACTACTCTCCTAGAATAGTTAAATGTAACACTATTCGCTCATAAAACATTCTAACTTATAAGAACTACTTACAAAATAATAATAATAAATATAGTTATACTCCATGGGTAGGCATCAGAATAAAAGTATACTTATAAAATGTGAGATTAACTTCACAACTTGTGTCCAGAATGATTGAAGTTAGTGTAAAAAGTTATTTGTAATCTGTATTAAACTGATGTTATTTAATAATTATGTTTGAGAATTAGATGGCAGCACATTTAAGAGGACACATGTCTGGCCGGATGCAAAAGTTTTTTTTTTCCAGCCATGGAATAATAATTATTATCATGATGAGATATTGTTATTTCTTCCTCAGCTGATGTAAAAATAAAACTGCAGATCTGGGATACAGCAGGGCAAGAGAGATTCCGCTCAATCACATACTCGTATTACAGAAACACTGTTGGATGCCTAATAGTTTATGACATTACTAATAGGGAGTCATTCCTTAATGTCAAAGACTGGTTATCAGAAGCCAAACAGTGTGTTGAGGAGAGCGATGTTGTCTTCATGTTGGTTGGTCACAAAATTGATAAAGAATCCAGGAGAGTTGTTTCCACTGAGGAAGGAGAACGCTTTGCTGAAGCAAATAATATGATGTTCATTGAGACATCAGCCAAGGTTTTATGTAATATTGAAGAAGCTTTTATCAGAGTTACAGAGGAAGTGTATAAACGAATGGAGAGAGGAGACTTAGGACTCAAGGATGGTTGGGATGGGATTAAAGCTCTACCAATGCGCCCCACAGATGTACTTGGAATTGGACATGCAGCTTCTGCAGAAGATTTACTGGAACAGCAGGAGTCTAGGAGATGCTGTCCAGGTTGATCGAAGTGGTTGTGTCAGCAATTTTGTAAGCTACCTAATACCTTTTATCCACAGAAAAATGACATGAGTTTGACACTCAATTAAAAATAGCTACTTGTAATCTCTTATTTTGGTAACCAAGCACCAAGGGAATATTGGGCCAAGGTCATTGCAGAATGGGACCAAGCTTAGCAACGTACATTAAGGTCAGCCACTACACAATAATGGCCAAGGGCTAGTATTCCCTACTACAGCTCAAGCATCCTTAGGTTTTAATGTATATAAGTTTATTATATGGCGCTCAAAAAGCCAATTAAAAATACATGGATTTAAAGATGTTCATATGGCTAAATCCCAACCAAGAAAGAACCAATCAGAATGCTTGGATATTTTACCTTAAGACTTAACCTTCTCATGTAATTACAGGTTAATGCACTTGGCAAGTGAATTATCGGGATTTACCTGCACGAGTTCACTAACAGTGAACGAGAAATTTCAATACTGCAGGAGGCGGCCTCATGCAGTATTGAAAATTTAGAGTTCATTGTTAGTGAACGAGTGCAGGTAAATACCAATAATTCACGAGCAATGAGTGCGTGAACATTTTTATTATTCAAATTGAATACACTGCAAACAAAAATCGTCAAACTTTGAGTCAGCTGAAGCCATGGTGTAATGACAGTGGTGTATTGAATTAACACCACAGCTATTACGCCACGATAATGACGTCAAGGTTGTTGTCGTCACAACCCAGTGTCACGTGGCACAAATCAACCAATCAAAAAATTGGAATTGGTACAGTGTATGAAATTTGAATAATAAATATAAATAATACATTAAATGTTTTAAGTTTAGTGGATTAGTACTTAATTCATGAGTTAGGGGACAAATTTAGTTTTAACTTTATCAAGATATAATGGTTAATCAGTAGTTAGGTGAAGGTCTTTTTTTATGCCAACTTTCTCCTCACCAGGAAGCTCATTAAAAGTTATATACCATTGCTCAGAGCAGCTTTTTTGGACAGGACTAACATTGACCAGAATCTAGTCCTTGAGCAATGCCATGATTCTCAGTGGTGAGATTGTTTGTGGGGACTAGCTGGTCTTTGCAAGTTCAGACTGCTTCGTATATATAATTTGTATGGTGTGACTGTGAGAGGATTAACCAAACTGGCATTTGTTCCCTGTAGTTATTAACTAAAGCCAATTTAGGATTATAGGCTAAAGGAATTTAGTATAAATTTACCGTAGTCTATGTGAATCCGTGGATTTGATTGGCTATGTTACCATTTTCTATCCGCTGTTAGTATAAATCTACTAGCGTTCTATCACAAATGATGTCCTCTGATTGGCTACGGTACTCACGTTCTATTCTGTGATAGATAGTGAGTAGCGTAGCAGTGTGCCCTTGTTGACAAAATAACGGCACTTCTTGGTGTTTTCGAGGTGTCTCTAAAGAGGATTTAGATAAAATTTTGAACCATTAGTAGATTTATACTAAAACAATTAGATTATTCGCTCTCGATTTCTATGCATGATAGTTGACGAGGGCGCAGCCCGAGTCAACTATCACGCGATAGAAATCTCGAGCTCATAATCTAATTGTTAAATAGAAAACAGTTACGTATCAGTACACATCGCGCATCACGTTTGAACCTGATGTAACATAATAAAACAGTTCTTTTTCTACGCGTTACTTGACATTTTTTGCTTTTTATGCAATGAGACTTCGGTAAATTTATACTAAAACAATTAGACTACTCGCCCTCATTTTCTACGAGCGACAGTCAACTTGGCTGCACCTCGTTGACCATCTGCTCGTAGAAAAACTCAGCCTCATAGTCCAATTGCTAAATATTAAGCTGTCTTAATTGTAAAGTGTTTTTGACATTATATGGCAGGCTCCTGCTCTGCCTTTTGATAACATGCAAACTCTGCTACTGTCAATTTAAACGATGGCCCGTATTCATGTTAACATCACATAAGCCACTCATCTTCAAGCCTTTATCACTTTCAAGTGTAATAAATTAAGACAAAATTTGACAGGGCATTGAGTAATTTTGGACTTAAACCTAGTACCAGAATAATTTTAGGTATGAACTACAAACCTTTTTGAATTTTCTTAAAGCTAAAGATCTATAAATAGTAGCCTGAAATGATACCAAAGCAAATTTCTCTTGGACTCTTAAAAAAATTAATATTAAAAGTCAGAAAAAATTACTGTGCAAACCACAGGTAAATTTTCAACATCAGTTTTGTTTTACCAGCACTTTTGAGTGTCTCTTATGAACTTCAAAATTTTGCGTTGTTAAAATATTTATCTTAGAAAATATTTAAATCAGTCGCACAGAAGTTTGCAACACAATGTAAATAATTTTGGTACGAAGTTTTTGTTCACTTGTTGGTCTCAAACGTTTAGTGGATACCTTCTTAAAATACTAAGATATTAGCATAAGAAAATTCCCAAAGCAAAATCAAATATGAAAAGATAAAAGAATACCCAAAACAAAACAGCATGAAGGTACTACTGGTTTGTGAATAATGTTTGCATAAACAAGGCTTGAGGTGAACTTAGAAAACAAAATCTTACAGGTGGCCTATTACTGGTACTCTATCTTTAAGTTGACAGATCTCTTCACCAACAGAAGTTCAAGCTGTTTCTGTGAGGGGGTTGTCATTAGTAGATCTGGGCACATTTGTTTGTAAGAGTTGATTATTTATTGTAATTGTCATATTATGATCGACAGTTGACAGTATTAATTTAATTTTATATTAAATTATTATTTCCAACTTAGAACGTAACTTAGACTTTGAAGTTTGCATGTTATGGAAAGGTGCAGCATAAGGTTAAAGCCATAAAAAATATTTTTCTTATCCTTTCTAACTTTCAGCAGAAAAAAAGTTTCCACTAATTGTCACAGAACAGTGGGTTTTTCTTGGTGTGGGGGTGGGATGGGGTGGGGTTGGGTGGGGGAAGGGAATGGGTTTATTAGTCTTCTAGCTGTTTGATATAGAAAATTACTACAGACTGAAATATTTTATTAATCATAAGTATAATACCTAGATAACTTGTTTCCATTATATCCAGTTCTTAAATTATTTGCCTTAAAGGTTGTTTTTTTTTTTAATAATAGAAATTGTTGGTAATTTGAGGGTATGTTTTAATCTGATGTATAGTTTTTGGCATTTTTTGGTTATTATTTCTGAATCATTATTTTATTAAAATGCAGAAAGTCAAGAACTTTCAAACTTATAACAACTTGAAATGATGAATTTAACTCTAGGTGAAAATAATGTGTAATAGGCAGGTTGGTCAGAGGGCTCTAAAACCCAACCTCTCGCACTACAGTTCAAGATTCATCTGTGAGCTAATGGGTTCTGCTTGGGAATTCTTACACCCTTGATCTTTTCTGGGAACAAATCAGACGTTAATCACTGCTTACATTTTTATCATCAACGCCATCATTAGTTATTATTTATTTTTCTGCCTCTTAATAATTAACAACCAAGGTAAAACAGCACCAGAAGGTTTTAAAACCCATCCAAATTGACCGCTTTCAATAAAATAACAATTCTGCAAGAAGTTTGCATTTGGTGATCTGAGGTTGACTATATGTTTTTTCTTTAGACTCTGTTTATTAGTTTTAAGAAGGTATTAATTTACTCCTGCCTGAAAGGAAAAAGAACAACACAGTTGCCTGCAAATGCAGTTTTAATACTCATTGAAACTGATAAAAATCTGAATGCAGGAATTTTACACATGAAAAGAGCATGGAGAAATACGAAGCACAGCCACGTCCTTAGCATATACAGTGACACTTCACACACTATAAGTCGACAATCACAGAGACCAGCTACTCGTATATTTCCTCCAAGCCTCATGATAAACTTGAGAATGTGTGCAGTATAGGCTGTGTGCTTTTGTGATATAAAGTGCACACAATTCCTTGAACATTTGTCAACAAAAATCTAAA
>JAHPZR010041385.1:0-30828 GCA_019787425.1 Platygyra sinensis | reverse complement strand
ACCACATGGCGGTTTAACTAGTGTTTTTAGGGTCGTAATTCATAATAGAGATTGCTGTTTCATTTCAAGTCCGAATAAATGGTTTAAACTCAGAACCATGTATATTTCATTATAACCCAAACTGGAAAATATATAAAATTATCTCTTTTAAATAAGTAATTACATGTATATGTATATGTGTGTATCTGACAACGTAGGATGCTGTCCTTGATGTATTGGTGGATACAGATCTTTCATTGTAGTCCAATCTAAAAATGGACAAGAGAAGTGGGGACAATTCTGCAATTTAGGGATCTTTCAGAACAAAGACATCAATGAAGAAAGATCATTGTTAAAAGTTATTAATAGCTTTTTTGAAGAGAAAATGAAAAAAAAAGTATATCAAAATTAAATAAACACAGCTGGAAATCTCTTAGATGTAGGATTTAATTTTCCATTTACAGAGCTATTAGTATGTTTTCAAACAAACAATACAATCTTGATTTGTTGAAAACAGTTACATTCTACATAGGGGTTCCCAGTTCTCTCATCATTTTTGGAAGGGAAAATTGGGTGGTCAGGGTCTGAATCTTTCATTCTTGATGCTAAGATTTCAAATTTCAGAACTGAAGTTTAATCTATTTTCATAACCAATTAATAAATGCTAGCACGAAGAAAGAATGTGTTCTCATAGAGGGTGCAAATACTTAGTGCACCCCCAAAATTATTATTTCTTAGGTTTAATCTTGGTGAAATTTGAGGATGAACACTGAATTTTGATACTATTTTTCTTTTCAGTTTGTTCAGTGCATCCTGGTCAGTCGAGCAATGAAAACAGTCATGTAAAGTTATCATTTGGATGTTAAACATCAAGAAAATCCTTATTTACTGCTACTGTTGTATGTTTTGAAAAACTATCAGATCACCTGAAGATGGTCACACAAAATCACGTGGTAGCCAAACTTGTAATGTAAGACTTTTAAAATCAACTCTAATAAAGCTTGTGTCATTTGAAATGAGCCATTTTCAGGTCGACTTTTACCTCTTTTTCAGAACAAGTTCTGGTGGGCACAGCCTTACTTATGGAAACGAGTTTGATTTACAAGACAAATGGACGTGCATAAAAAAACTCATTTCATTGAGAGGTTGTGCACCACCAAGACTCATTTTGAAACAGAGGTAACAGGAACTTGAAAATGGGCTTATTAGTAAAACTCAATTTTAAGTTGAAAGTACATTCTTTGTGTCACTTTGGCAATAGAAATCTGATCACAACATCTTGAATAGAGGGTTCTGAAATTCACTTAGGATTCAGTCATGAATGAAAGCTCCCAGACACAACACACACCCATACATATTTACCTGTCTTCATCATAAACAAGTCTTCAGATGTTGACCATATTTGACAGAATGATCTTCCTTGCAGTGGCTAAAATTCTCAGTAACATGCGGATCAAGAGGCATTGCAAATTGAATTGCTTGTGTACAGGCTTGATAGCAAAAATACTGCTGCCTTTCACTGCTGGGAGAAATTTATTTGTTTCAATCATGGCGGCATCAGTGTAGAATAGCACAATGAATGATTTGCCAGAAATCGGATACCCATGTTATGCACAAAGAACTCTGGGATCGCCAGGGGCAAAACATTGCTAGTCGCTAGAAGGAAATGTATGGCGAAAAGCTGTTCCACATCCGAAACGATTTAGGAGAGAGATCAACACTTTTTCACCGTAGTTTTTATCGCAAATGGACTTGGGGAATGTTGATATGTGGAATATGTAAGTAGTTGTCTGAATAACCGTGAAATATGTGATAAAATCTACCAAAACTTCTTTGCTTGCGTGGAGTTCATTGCGAAATTTACATGTGTAATGGTCTAAAATCTCACAAGATGGTATAAATCGAGAGGAAATAACCTAATAGAGCTTTTTCAGTTGTGTACAGGCTCCTTGTGGCGTATTTTTAAGTTAGGTGACATATAATATTGGAACTATGCCCGGTGACCGATAATTTGTGCTGTGTAGGGTAAAATCCTTGAGCCCCAAAAGTAAACATTGCAGGTCACACAGGATTTTAGTCATATCGTGCCCGTAATTTTCTGTAGGTATTTTTCGATATTCACAGCCTAGTTGGAACGTGATTTGTACTCTATAGATTAGGTGTAAAATAAGTTCCTCTTATCCATCTTGTTCAAACCCCCTGACGAAGTCTGTGTGCTTGATCAGGCGAAACCGGTCGAAGAGAAAGTAAAACAAGTTGACAAGATGTGTTGCTGTGTGCTCACTAGTACTTATTTAAAAATATTGCGTTGCTTCTTTGTTGTGATTGATGAACATGAATCAGTGATCACAATCGGTTTAGAAGTAAACCACTTTTTCTGTGACGTCGAGAAGGTGCAAATCGGTCACTTATATAAGCAGCGATGCACAATAGTGCCCGTGATCTTGCTTTTCTTAACATGTTCCTTCACAGAGTTCGAGGAGTAGCGGCTGAAAAACCTTCGGATTTTTCTCAATCCAAGGAGAACCTAACCTACGGATTTCTTCGGTGTTTCTCATCGCTCATTTCATCCCTCCAAAGAGCAATAGCGCGGTAAAAACGGTTGCCGTCTCCTCTACAGTGTAGCTCTGACAACGACTTCGCTTCTTTGAGGAGGTACATTTCCAGGAGCCATAATTTGTTTATAAACGACTGAGTAATAATAAGAAAACAGGCCGTACACATGTAAACTGAAACTGAAAAGGCTTTATTGGGTTAGTTTCCTCTCGATTTATACCTAATCTTGTAGATATTTTAGACCATTACACGATGTAATTTTCGAAATAAACATTACGCAAGCATAGAAATTTATCGGTAGATTTTATCACATATTTCACGGTTATTCAAACAACTACTTACATATTCCACATATCAACATTCCTCAAGTCCATTTGCCAAAAAACTACGGCAAAAAAGTGTTGATCTCTCTCCAAAATCCCTTGTTTTGGACATGGAACAGCTTTTCGCCATACATTTCCTTCTGGCCACAAGCAATGTTACGTTGCCCCCTGGCGATCCCAGAGTTCTTTGCACATAGCATTGTATCCGATTACTGGCAAATCATTCATTCAGTGGGCCATTCTACACTGTACACTGATGACGATTAAAATGCTGTTATTAATAGCCAGGTCTACAAGTAACACTCCTGGGGCTGTTACACAAAAGTGACAGAGTCAGAATTGGAGTAAAAGTCACAAATGCAAGAGTAATACAACTACTACAAATTAAGAAATAGAAAACAAGACCATCATCATGATGTTTCTATCACGTCATAGAAACACACGTGGAAGTTCGGAAAAAAAGAAATGCTGTGGAACAACAAGCTAACAGCCGGCAAGTGTTTCCAGAACTTTTTTGAGTTCTCAAATTTCCACTCAAACTTCCATTGCAAAAAAAGAAAACAACTTGTTTACTTTGATCATCAAAATGTAGAATCACAAATTCTCTTTGCATGCATCATTATTATGTCAACAGCTTGAGCTAGTTCTGTTCATTTCTTTGGGCTATTTTGTAATAGCAGTTGGAGGTACATTTGTACATGTATAATGATCAGGATGTTTCATAATATAATGCTTACACAAGACAGCAATAATTTTATTGTAGTGTTTGTAATGAGCTCCTGTTCCTCTGATTCTGACTCCAATTCTAACTTCACCACTTAAGTTAAGCCAGCCCTTTATCAAGAGAAACACTGAAAAACCACAATGTAATTGAAAGAAAAGTGATAAATACATTTATAAAAACAACAGCAAAACTACTCAGTAGGAGATAGCACAGTAGGAACAGAACATTTTCACGTCAGGGTGTCAAAAAAATAAAAAAACATTTAAGTGATGCCACAAAGTTTCAGGTAGGTACATGTATTAAGGAAAGGAAAAAAATAAATTCGAAAGATACAAATGGAACAAGATTTTAAGAGAACAAAAAAACAATAAACAGAAAAAGGAACAAATAAAAGGGTTAGCCAATGATTTCATGTTCTTTACACAAAAGGACAGCGGTAATCACACAACAGAAGCTTTTTCCTAGACAGCAAGCAATTCAAATTCCAGTGCCTCTGTAGTCAAAGAGTTCTCATGCATTACAAATAAGAGCATCAAATAACCCTTTGTATAATTTGTAGGGTGAATAACAAATTATAATTATTGTGAAACTACTGTTTTGGTAAATACCACCAAACATCACCAAAACAAGTGATTTGTGTGCACATTATTAGATTTCATTAGGTGTACATAATTATATCATTCAGCTGAATCTCAAAACGTTTTCCTTAGATACTTCCAAAATTCCAATTAGCTTAACAAATTTCAATTCATGTTAAATTTTCATTATGTGATAACTTTTAGGGGATGGAGTGTAAAAAGGAATGTTAATTAGCCAGTTTGCTCCTGATGGGGTCAAGCAGCAGTATCACACAAAGTGTTTGATTTGCTTTTCTCCATGAAACCAGATAATTTATCTTCCAAATAAAATTAAAATAAAAGATTGTATTACCTTTAAAATATTAATAACAACATTTGTCATTATAAAATATCTGACAGAGATACTATGCACACTCATTGGTCGATAGGTGTTTTAGATCAGAGTATGTAAACACGGTTGTGAGATTTTAGATTTGCGCATATTCTTGAGAAATTTTAATTATAAAAGCAATACAGTAGTCTTTTTCTGCATTTACGTACATCGACATAGCCTCATCTAAACACTTGGAGGGTTGGGAAAATTTTCAAAAGTTATGCAAACACCGGACACAGTCGAGGGTTTACATAACTGTCTGGATTTCTCCAAACAAAGTGTTTAAATGAGGCTACATAAACACAGAAAAAATGTTTTTTTGCTAAAATAGTAATAACGACAACTTACAAGAGAACCAGATTTCTTGAACTACCATACCTTGTAGGTCCAACATTGCCGGAGCTCCTTTTTTGTGGCCTTTTCCTTCCCAGTACTGAGACCTTTCCTGTCGATTTTGACAGTGAGAGCAATGGGTTCAGCATATCCTTCACCTCTCTTACCAATCACCTGACCTGGCTTCCAACCCATCTTTTGAAGAAGCTTCATCCCTATGCCTCCACTAACTGGGGTAAGGTTATGAAACATGTCCTAAAAAAAACAGATAATTACATGTCATTGACCTTATCTTCTTTCCATTCTTCTCAAAACTCATTATCAACATGTGTGAAAAATGCTATTCATGTTAGCTGTAAAATGTTCGCAAAATGTTATAGACTGGGACAATAAAACTGCTGTCTACCCTGCTCAACAAGGGTTTCAAAGTAAATGTTTTTTACGAAACACATTTCCAAACACCGAGAAGATAGATGAATAAATTTCTGGCATACAACATACAGTTTATAAATGTAAAAAAAAAAAAAGTAGGTAAGCCATGAGGATAATCTGTAGCAGAGTATTTGTGATGAACTTCGAGGTGTTTGAAAATTTGGTCAATCATGTTCGTCAGTGTTGGGTATATCTTCTTGATCAAAACTACAACTAAGGAAAACTATATTTCCAAGTTTGCGAACTATTAGCAGACATGAAATAACTTTGAGGTAGAAGCACACAATTTTGAGTTTGCAATACATGTTTTGGATGAACAACATCCATCTTCAGTTGCGAATACAAAATAAACCGCTAGTTGGTGTGATATAAAAGAGAGCTAAATAGAATATATGAATACTAAATAACAACGTGAAATTAAGGCAATAGAAATATGTAATGATAGAAAAACAATGGGTATTTTAACACTGGAAAATTTAAAATGAAAGTGTTAAATTAACATGATTAAACTTGCTGCCAGGTTTAATGAGGGGTTTTCCCACCCGATGTGTAAGGTCTCCTTGATTTTCAGTTGAAAAGACATGGAGGCAGTGTCAAGGATTGCTTCAATCCTTTACACCACCTCCATGTCATGTTGTTTATATTTAGTACTCATATTTATTTAGCTCTCTTTTATATCACACCGACTAGCGGTTTATTTGTATTAGCAACTGAAGATGGATGTTGTTCATCCAAAACAAGTATTGCAAACTCAAAATTGTGTGCTACTACCTCAAAGTTAAAACTAAGGAAAAATAGAGACATAAAATCATAAACATCTATGCTAATTAAGAAGTCACATAATTATATCCAAAAACCAACTCCATCAGATTGATTTCCTTTGTTTGACTTTGTTAAATTATTAATGAGTTTGAGAACTGAAATTAATTACCTTTTTGGCCCATGCTTGGAAGCCCCCTTGCAAATTTTCCTTTGGCAGAAGATTCTTAACAAGCTCTCCAGTAAACTGCCCTGGCTTGACATTTGATTGACACCAATTTTGCATCTTCATCTGAATTTCCTGTAGTGTCAACAAGGCTTCGATATCATTAGGATCACTCTGAAGCCGACGCTGGGAATCCATCCGCTTTGCCACAAGATCACTTATGTCAAATTTCTAAACATACCAGTAGAAACGAAAAAATTAAACATTGTCACTAAATTATTTTTCAGACATCACTCTACTAAGGGCAAACTAAAACTACAATGTTTCAGACAACATAAAGTACTGACATAGAACAATTAGCTCAGCATGCCTCTCGGATCCTAATAATTATTAGAAATGCTTGTGTGTATACTGAGAAAACACAAGTGACTTATGGGAAATTCTGTGGTATACGACAAGAGCGTTACATAACTTAAGGCTTGTGTGTATACAAGAAAATACAAGTGATTTGTGGGATAGTCTATGGTATATCACTCAAAAGCATTGCATAATTAAGGGCTATTTTATGGCCATGGTTCATAAACCTAAAGCACTTTGTGGAAGAGATACACGTACCTCAAGGTGATGCCATATTTCAAGTTCAAATTAAACGCAACTTTACCTCGGCAGGCGGTGGAGCAAATACTTCTTCCTTGGGCTGCGACGAATTGCAGAGCCATCCACATCAGCAACTACAGCTACATCACTTACATCCTCTTTTTGTCTGTGCTTGCTACCACAAGACACTGGAAATTGCTCCTGTAGAGGTTTACTTGGGTCTACAGTTGGGACAAGAGGTTTGTTGACCTATAGACAAAAACATTGTGAAGGATTTAACATTTCAGCATGCCCGTCTGGTCAGACTGATCATAAAATACAGTATGCACTGCCATGTAGCATTTTGGGGCACTAATTTTGACTAAGAGTACAAATAACCAGCTGCTTTCTTCCTGTGGAGGGATTTTTTCATGGCAAAGATCACAGCTGGTGCTCCAAAAACTGACCACATGGTGCCCTTTACAAACATGTACAAGTACTTCCCTTTTGTCTTTTCATCTACACAAGTGACAAAAGTTATTATGAAATAATGTAAAATGCATGTACCAAAAACATTTTTGAAATTTACAGTGCGACTACTCTAACCAACAAACTCAACAAATACAAATCATAGAGGTTAACAATACACAAATGTAGCTTAATTCCAACAAATTACCCAAAATGACCACAAAGCTGCTGCCTTAAGTTTGTAATGTACAGCCTAATTACATGGATGGTTTGTTAAAAACCTATTATTAACCTCTCTTTGATTTTTATTTGCTAAATTTGTGAGAAATTTTGTTGGGTGGCCTTGGTTGGAGTAGTGGCACTTTTAAGATAAATTGGGCAAAATGTCAAAAATGTTGGTCAATTAATTGTAATGATGTTCAAAAAAAAAATTTCTTTTTGTACATAACATACACAAGCATCCCTGAATGTATGCATTACTTGGTTATCAACTTACTGGGAAGATAACAGGTGGTATAGTGATGTCAGGCGTTTCTTTAACCAAAAATGGATGATGTGCTACTGGTTGGGAGTCATCCTGCTCTGTTTTAGCAGCTGCATCAGCCCCATCACTGTCAACACTTTCCTTCTCCTCCTGTAACTTTTTACAAAAAGCAGTTAGTTCAGCAATAGTCTTCCCTCCAGCTCTCTGGGCAACCTTGACCTGCTGTGTGGAGAGATCACTTGCCACAGGTTTGTCAATCAAACTAGACACTTTGTTGGTCACTGCTACACTGGTAGCTGGTAAAGTGTTGCTGGACTGTGCCTTGTCTTTTGACGTTGACCCAGATCTGCTCTTGCTCCTGCTTCTTCTTCTGTCTCTTGAGTATGAGCGAGATTTTGACCTTGATCTCTTTTGTTTTCTATCTCTAGATGTGGAACGTGATCTCCTACTTCGTGACCGAGATCGTCTACTTTGTAATCGTGGTCTTGACCTTGATCGTGACCTTCTTCCTCTGGATTTTGAACGTGATTGCCTCCTCCTTGAAGAACTCCTCCTTCTTCTTGAACGTGATCTGCGAGACCTGGAGCGTGATCTTGACCAACGTCTTCTAAATGAGCTCACACCTTTCTTCCAATGAGGGGAAAACCTTCGAAAATTCTTAAATGCAGGTGATTTCCTACGTGATCTAGAACGAGATTTTCTACATCTAACTGACCTAGACTGGACCGCCTAGGTGACCTAGACCTGGATCTACTACTGTATGAATAAGAATGTGATCGTGACTTTGACAAACTTCGTTTGCTTCGTCATTTCCTTGTGAACGTGACTTTGACCTTTTCTTGCATGACCGTTTTCTGGAGTGCGATCTTGATCTAGATTTCTTTTTATGTGATGAGGTCTTTAGAACTTGATAGGGACCTTGAATTTCTTTTATTTTTTCTGTCTCTGGAGTGAGACCTTGAATTGTCTGTTTTTATTGCGTCTATGTGACTTAGCATCAGGTGACTTTGATCTACTTCTCGAGTGTGAAGGACTCTTTTTGTTCTTTGAATCAGTAACTTGATAACCACTGAATGACTTCTTGCTGCGGATCTGTCCTTTTCTTCTTTTTCTGAAGGTTTAAATTGTATTCAAAACAACCTACCTCTTTCTTGCACCCTTTCCTCATGCCACTTACATTTTTCACACAACGCTGTTAGGTGTTCCACACCTTTATCATACCGAAGTTTTTTTGAATTCACAAACAACCCTGTGGAGATTATGTTTCTTCCTCAGAGGGCAACCTTCGATAGCCAGCACTAGATTCCATCGGCCGCCATTCAAAGTCATTTTCCGTTGTATCTGATTATAACACAGTTACCGTCGACACATGTGTCAGGAGTTTGTTTTCTTTCTCTAGGACCCCCAAAAATCATGTTCAATTTCATCTGGAGTCCACTGGTGATTTGGAGCGTGAACTGGGTGTACGCGGAAAAAAAAAAAAAAGAAAAAACGGTTATTTTTAGATTCATTCAGCACGTACGTCTCCTCTTTCGAATAGAACGTGAACGTGACCTTGAACGAGATTGTGAACGTGTTCTGGATCTAGATTTGTGTTTCCAGTTTTTTGTGTGTTTCTTCTTGTCCTTGGATTGGTGTTCTTGTGCTTGATTGTTTTTTCGAGGCGGAGGGATGACAGGCTCTTCGAAACATCTCCATTTGCTTTTGGTCCCAGCTTTTTTTAGAAGAATCACGATCTTCCTCCTTTCCAACACCTCCCCTCCATCATGTACAACGCGGGGGCTTTAAAACGTTCGCACGCTCGTCCGGAGACGAAACTCATCTTTTGTTGTAACTCAAGAAGACAACATGGCGGACTTCAAATTTCATTTTTATAAGAACGCGCTTGACCGAAGGTAATGCGGCTCAATAAAATCAAATCCTGCGGTAATAAACCCCCCGCCCCCTCCCCGCGCTGATCTCGCCATAAACGACACGCGTTATCAAGCCTCTTCCTAGTAAGTAAGTAAGTAATAACTTTATTTTGACACGATTCCTTCCTAGCAGTTCCTTTCACAAATTAAATTCTTCATCGAAAATATTGAGGCAATAAGTCTCCAAACACGACAATTTTGGGATGCTAATTATTTTCCCGCTATTTTAGGTTGAGCCCACGTGCTTAGCCTCATACTGGTGACGTAGCCAGAGCGTCATTTATCGCTGAGGGACTGGGACGAAAAATCGTAAGCACCACCTGGTAATTTTTTGTCAGTTTCCGGTGTTTTTTGTAAGCATTTGAGAACTTTCTTGGGAACATTTTATAATAATTATGGCCTCCAGAGATGGACCCCGAGCTGTTGGTACGGATGGCTCTGACTTTGCCACAGGCAGCGTGTAGCTTCCCACTACAAGGAGAGCGTACAGTGGAAGGGAAAGCTCAAAGCTTGTCTCTGTTTCCATTTAGTTCTGATTGTGGCTGTTGGAGCTTGGATTATTGCTGCTTATAGTGGGTGAGGATGAAATAAAAATACCACAGAGCCAGTCCTTATAACTGTTATTATCACAGTACAGGAGTTGTACATAAATGATCAGTCCATCTGCGTCAAAGAAAGCTGAAATTACTTTATTTGCACCACGTGGTTTCAAAGGAACTCCTGTTATACTCTTTCCCAATACATACTTTTGCGATTGTTATTGTAAGGACTTGTGTAAGTCACCGTTTTGATCAGGCATGCATCTTATAGTATGGTACAAATGTGTAGTTTCAGGATATTTTCACACCTACCCCAAAGGATAAATGCTTAGGATTTTCCATACCCCTAGATGTAGGGATGTTTGCTAGAACAACACATCAGCCGTTTTCATACTAGAAGACGAACAAATCGTCTGGCATTTGTTCGTCCAATGATGTGAATTTATGTTGTACTGTCGTCGACTTGTTCGTCTCGATGGACAAATCGTCTTTGCAAAATCGTCTTTCCAGACGGACAAATATCAGACGATCTGTTCGTCGAAAATTTTGTACGGAAATGTTGCCCAGTTAAAACAACCAATTTACAGTCCTGGGGGGATACCCCATATGAAAAATCAGGGAAGCTCCTCATCTTACTTAGGGGTTTAAATCAAGCATTGTGGTCTCACTAAGGGTGTTGATGACAAAACACCACTATTTTTAGCTGTCAGAGTATCTTATCTTATAGTGCACTCGAAGAAATCAAGATGAACAAAAACAGTCTTATCTCTGTTTTTAGGCTCTCTTTCTGCTGGTCTCTCTAGTGTGGTCTACTAGCAAGGGTTTTTTTTAAAATAGTGACTGGTTATGGAGTTATCTCACTTTAATTTGGTTCAGGGTCAAATAAATCTTGAGCCATGTCCAGAGTGGTCTCCTTTAGGGGTACTGTATAATTCAGTTTTTACAATGAGCATTCCTGACCTTTTCATATGGGCCTTCTCTCAGGCAGGTTTACAGTATACTCCTCAACTGTCTGCCTTGGACAAGAAACTACTGACATTGACAATGGCTTCACAACTCAAACCAGAACATACATACATACATACAGAAACTTTATTTCCTGTTAGTTACCTGGTACTTTATGTAATCTGGGTAATTCCTCTTCTGACCCTGGCAATATACTATACTTGGGGTACATTCAATGCAGGGGAGAGGCAATAATCACATTATTTTATTACATGTATAATAACAGACTTTGAATGATTTGTAGCTTATCAAAAGACATGACATTGTGTCCTTTAAAAGTGAAAGCAGTGATTTTTCCAAAACTGTGATAAACACAAATCATTGTGTTCACTTTTAAAGGAGACATTTCTTTTGATTATAATAAACTATTAACAATATATTTCCTGCTTTTTGTCTAATGTCAAATTGCGCTTCAGATTTGGTGTTCCAGAAAGGTACATCACTAAGAGAGGAATAAACTAGTGATCGAGTATTATTTCTTTTGATCCACAGCATTGTAAAGGCACATCCAGAGCCATGGGAGATGGTCTGGTTGGTAAGCATTGTTCCTACAATTGTAGGACTTATAAGTCTTCCAAAGAACAATATCAAACAACTGTATGTGTATGCGTTTGGAACTCTTTTCATTGGAGTCGTTCCTTTAGTATTTGGTGCCTGTGTCATGGTTCAAAACCTCTATTTCAACATCAGTCATGGAAGAGCCCCTGCAACTCAACAGTGGCAAAATGCACCAATGAAAATGGCAGCCTCTGCTTTTGTGATCCAGTTTCATGGAATCAGCTTGTACTATGCAAACAAGCTAATTGGTGCTTGGAGTTCCAAGGGAGAGAAGAAGACTTCATAGCAACACATCCTGGAAAACTGCATAGCACCTAACATAAACCAAACCAAAAAGACAGCCTTAAGTAACCTTTTTTTCACAAGGAGTGTTCAGAAAAATGACACTTGCTGACAAATGGAAATGATCAAGGCATCAGGGATAACAAAACCTAAAAACGTTGTAAATTGTTGCCCAATTATCACCTGGAGTCATTCTTGCCGCATGACCAAATAGAAGTGGTTGACAAGAATAAACTCATAAAAATTATATTGAGTAGCAAACTAGTCTCTAGGTAAATCCTAGTGTTCAGGCCCGGGTTGTTCGAAAGATGGATAACGCTATCCACCGGATAAATCACTATCTAGCGGATAGCGTGGTTTGTTTTGTTAACACTTATCCACTGGATAGCGATTTATCCGGTGGATAGTGTTATCCAGCCTTTGTACAACTGGGGCCTGATTTATATTTTTTTTGGCCAGAATTTTGCCATGTGGACTGTTTCTATGGAGATAGTCATAAGCTGTGTGGTTTTTGTTTTGAAAGCATGGCCAAGTGCCATATAATGTCTTTTAGTATATACACACTCAGTGATCTTGGTGTTTTAAGCAATCTGATTGGTTCGCTATCTCTGGCTAATGAGCATTATTCACTCCCTACCGAGTGAATAATGCGTAAGCCAAACAAAAATGAAGCATACTTTTGAATAAAGCATACTTTTGATTCACACTGATTTGAACGGTGTTTAAGGACCATTATTCTAGACTGTCATGAGGTTTTTTCGAAGATTAACTATAGATTTTCCATGTTCAAAGATTCTGTAAATAGTTTCACGAATTCGCGTATGCTTTGTACAGCTTGCACGTTTTCCACGCATGAATTGAGAGGTCAATTAAATCGAATTTTAATGGTTTCCTTCTGAAATGTTGTTGAGATCACTTCCTGTGTATATACTAAAACAATTATTCTTCTCAATCTTGGTGAATAGTGGCAGAATATTTACCTCGATTTCAAAGAATAATTGTTACATATGCCTTGGGTTATTGACCAAGTGTGAGGTCAAGATGACTGGATACTGGCCAAGTTCTTTTTTTTGCATGTTTATAGACTGGGGCAGAATTGAGGTCCATACTCTCGCAAAAAAAAAAAACAAGGCCAATATCCAGACATCCTAATCAAACAAGCTTGGTCAATAAAGGATTCATTATATGGCATTCGGGGATATTTTTCTTGCAGGACACAGTGAGAACTGGTCCCAAGAGGGCATGAGAGCTCCATCTTGCCAGCTTGGATAGCCAATAGTAGCACAGGATTTGGTTTATCTTGACCGCTCACGGAGCTAGCCAATCTTTAAGCAATAGACTACAAGTTTCTATGGGTTATAAGCTGATAAACCACTCGGGATGTTGGTAGAACACGAGAAGAATTTGTAAACCACGAGCTGCAGATAAGTGGTTTACGAGTTCTTCGAGTCTTCTACCAACATCCCAAGTGGTTTATCAGCCTATAACCCATAGAAAACTTGTGGTCTATTGCTTTTATATAATAATTCAGAAGATGCGCGATATTTCCGTGGGTTTACCGGCACAATAACCCACAGCTGATTGACCAATCAGAGTGCGCACATTGATTTGGTTATTATATAAAATAAAATAAACTATTCACTAACCTAGCTTGCCCGAGTCATGCAGTAGAATATTGGTCTGAGGATAATTTTGTAAGAATCGAGCACTCAATACATACAAAAATGACCGTTTTCAATACTCCTATGTTAAGCCTTTCCACTCCCCAGTATTACCCACTTGTACTTTCAAAAGAGTTAGTTTGATCTTGCTATGTTTGGAGGGTTGTTACCGGACAGTACTCTCAGAGGGTCTAAATGTGGGCAAGCTAAAATGGTTTATTATTTATTACAGCAGTTTTTTAAAATAAATATGGTGTGATGTGGCTTAAAAAGGAGTTTCCTACTATATACATTTGTTATTCATTTAAAAAATGGATACAAGAAGTCTACAGAGTTAATCTCAACCTCTTCAAAACTATTTTCTCTAAAAAAAAAAAATTCTCTAACGTTAGTAAATGTCTTTTACTTTCTTTTACGTGCTTTTGACTTTTCTCTAATCTCAAATATGACAAAGATCTTAACAATGACTGTCACTGTTGCTATAGCAACCTTCTGCTGGAAAGTTAATTCTCCCTCTGCCTTATCACCATGTTCAGTGTGATTTCCCACAAACTCTTCATAATGTTCTTCTCGTATTAGAACAGGTGGACCAAGGCACTGGTTAAACATTTGAACAACTTCTAGTGCTTTGTTCTTTGCATTTCTAACTGCACAAACACAGGCTTGCCGTCTGAAAAGAACAAAGAAAGAAACAATGTATTTGAGACAAATTTCAAGTGTTCCCGTGATTAAGCTACAAGAACAATCACACCAGTTTTCTTCCATATAGCATTTTGTACAAAAACAATGAAGAAAGCATATAGGACATAAGTCAAGTCACTCCATACATGTAAGTATTTGTGTATTGAATAATGTTTCAAAAAGTGTTCTGGCGCTTTAAAAGCAGTTACTTTTTTAGCTTCAATAAATGGACTGCATGTACCAAATAGAGGAAACGTCAAACTATAAGTTAGAACAACCAAGAAGCATAACTAACTATTAAGCCCTGGTCAAATGATCAGAACCTGTTGTGGTGTTGGCCAACCTGTTGCAATACTTGTAATACGTTGAGGGTTGACAGCTCAAAATTTGACAATTTTTGAACTCTAGCCAGCAGCACCCAACACATCGCAACAGGTAAAAACAGGGTGGCCAAATGCATGCAACTTGTTGATCCCACCAATGTTGCAATATTTTGCACTGAAATGTTGCGATCAGTTAGCCTGGACTTTAAAGGGAAGCTAGGATGGGTTATTTTCCTGTCCAAGGGTTTCTAATATAATGAATTGTTACCTGACAAGCTAGAGGTTGGTTTCCATCTTGAGGTTTTACCTGTCCAATAATGCTTTCCCATTCTACTCCAAGATCACAAGACTACATGTAGCAGGGCTCCCTTATCATTATGACTTCCCCCTTCAGTTAACAATTCAGTGGCCTCCATGTATAGGTTAAATATTATTGAGGTTACACACCTCCTGGGTCATGTTATCTGGCAGAGACTGCAAGTAACTCTCACCTTAATGAATCAAGCTTGCTTGCTGTGTGATATAGAACAGGACGTGATACTCTGACTGTCTCATCAAGTTTTTCCACAAGGAGGTTACAAACTTGTTCACATTTGGAAAAATCGCTAAACTCTACAACGACTTCAACCTCCATTTGATATAGCTTTTCAGTTCTGTTCAAAGTTTTATGGATTCGAAAGTCTTTGATACGATGCGATTTTAGTGTTTGAAGCACATAGTCCACTCGGCGATTTACACTGGTTTTAACTTCTTCAACAGATTCCTGTGAAAACAAGAAATTTGTAATGTTAAATCTATAACAATGTTATTTTACAGGGTGCATTCCTTTAGGGCAATCTAGAGCAGGATGAAGGATCCAAGATCGCTTGGATCTTGGTGCATCCAAGAAACCAATGATTCCACCCTGGGCAATTATCCGTGAATCGTTTTGGTCCAGGTAATCTTGGATCATTGATCATCCCAACGGGATGCAACCAGAAAGTTATCAGTTAAGGCCAATCTTATTACATGTATTTCACGTCAGTCACAAAGCCTGATGTTTCAACTGAATATCAATAGTCACTGCACTACAAACAATTTCACCATCTACCTACAAAACTAACCAATCGGACTGCAGACCAGCAACCAGGGGCTAAAATGCCAACTGATGGTAAAATGCAGACTGCAGATCAAGTCATGATCATGTTACCAATTCCATCATTAGGAGCTAACTCTTTGGCCACATTTTTATGCTTCAAGTTGGCTTACAACTTACAACTTGTAGGCTTAATAATATAGAACTATCTGAGCGAGCGTGTGATTCAGCAGGTCAAATACCTTCAATCTACACTTTACTTAACGCCATTAACTGCCTTAATCTTTGTTATTAAAACTTAAGTGTGTAAAAGAGGAAGGAAAAAGCGATCCCTTACCTTAGTGTTGGAACAAACAATCGAAACCTTCGCTTTATCTGGAAGAAGACTGACCTCACCAGTTTCCGTTATCTGAATCTCTCGTCTGTTTTCAAATGCTCGTTCGTGTTTAGTTTCGGTTTTTCCCTCATTGGCACGTTCATTTTCACCCGAAGATGTAAACTGAGCGAACACTTGCGCTGGATTATGCTTTTTAGACTCCAATCGACTCATTTCGTTATAGATCAAGAGATAAACAAAATTTCGTACAAGCCAATCTAAAGAGCTCAATCTTTGAGAGATTTCGACCCAAGTGGACCCACCAACTTGTTGACAACAACAAACTTGACTACACTGACGCTTTAGAACCCAGTACTCCCGGGTATTGCGCGCGATAACTCGTGAAACTTGTGAGCAGCGCCTCCGGGCACTCTGGGACAACCCCCCTCCCCACCCCCCTCAGCCAGTGTGACTGAATTTTTAGCTACATAAAGCTACATGCTTCGACTGTTAACTTTCAAATTTCAAATTTCTAAGGGGTTTTGTGAATTGCATTTACTTAAACGACCGGCCGAGGGAGAGGGAAATGATCGACCGGACTGTCGCTTGCGTGTGAGCCACCAGCCAGTTAGGCGTGCAAAACTCTGAAAACTGGACGATCCGGAAAAGGTTTATTGTAATTCTACTTTTTTATTGTTAATTAAATATATTAAACCCCCTTGTACAGAAGTAGGCCTCCGTCGGTCAGGTTTGACCATGGGTAATATTCTAGTCTGTTTGACTGGAACACCGGCGTCTATGGTCTTCATTCATTTCGATATCATGCCAGGTTTGAAGTGCACTTTTGAAGGCGGCAAGAGAAGTGGATACACGGACATTATCTGGCAATGAGTTCCATAATTTGCTGGCATGATATCGAAATGAATGAAGACCATAGACGCCGGTGTTCCAGTCAAACAGACTAGAATATTACCCATGGTCAAACCTGACCGACGGAGGCCTACTTCTGTACAAGGGGGTTTAATATATTTAATTAACAATAAAAAAGTAGAATTACAATAAACCTTTTCCGGATCGTCCAGTTTTCAGAGTTTTGCACGCCTAACTGGCTGGTGGCTCACACGCAAGCGACAGTCCGGTCGATCATTTCCCTCTCCCTCGGCCGGTCGTTTAAGTAAATGCAATTCACAAAACCCCTTAGAAATTTGAAATTTGAAAGTTAACAGTCGAAGCATGTAGCTTTATGTAGCTAAAAATTCAGTCACACTGGCTGAGGGGGGTGGGGAGGGGGGTTGTCCCAGAGTGCCCGGAGGCGCTGCTCACAAGTTTCACGAGTTATCGCGCGCAATACCCGGGAGTACTGGGTTCTAAAGCGTCAGTGTAGTCAAGTTTGTTGTTGTCAACAAGTTGGTGGGTCCACTTGGGTCGAAATCTCTCAAAGATTGAGCTCTTTAGATTGGCTTGTACGAAATTTTGTTTATCTCTTGATCTATAACGAAATGAGTCGATTGGAGTCTAAAAAGCATAATCCAGCGCAAGTGTTCGCTCAGTTTACATCTTCGGGTGAAAATGAACGTGCCAATGAGGGAAAAACCGAAACTAAACACGAACGAGCATTTGAAAACAGACGAGAGATTCAGATAACGGAAACTGGTGAGGTCAGTCTTCTTCCAGATAAAGCGAAGGTTTCGATTGTTTGTTCCAACACTAAGGTAAGGGATCGCTTTTTCCTTCCTCTTTTACACACTTAAGTTTTAATAACAAAGATTAAGGCAGTTAATGGCGTTAAGTAAAGTGTAGATTGAAGGTATTTGACCTGCTGAATCACACGCTCGCTCAGATAGTTCTATATTATTAAGCCTACAAGTTGTAAGTTGTAAGCCAACTTGAAGCATAAAAATGTGGCCAAAGAGTTAGCTCCTAATGATGGAATTGGTAACATGATCATGACTTGATCTGCAGTCTGCATTTTACCATCAGTTGGCATTTTAGCCCCTGGTTGCTGGTCTGCAGTCCGATTGGTTAGTTTTGTAGGTAGATGGTGAAATTGTTTGTAGTGCAGTGACTATTGATATTCAGTTGAAACATCAGGCTTTGTGACTGACGTGAAATACATGTAATAAGATTGGCCTTAACTGATAACTTTCTGGTTGCATCCCGTTGGGATGATCAATGATCCAAGATTACCTGGACCAAAACGATTCACGGATAATTGCCCAGGGTGGAATCATTGGTTTCTTGGATGCACCAAGATCCAAGCGATCTTGGATCCTTCATCCTGCTCTAGATTGCCCTAAAGGAATGCACCCTGTAAAATAACATTGTTATAGATTTAACATTACAAATTTCTTGTTTTCACAGGAATCTGTTGAAGAAGTTAAAACCAGTGTAAATCGCCGAGTGGACTATGTGCTTCAAACACTAAAATCGCATCGTATCAAAGACTTTCGAATCCATAAAACTTTGAACAGAACTGAAAAGCTATATCAAATGGAGGTTGAAGTCGTTGTAGAGTTTAGCGATTTTTCCAAATGTGAACAAGTTTGTAACCTCCTTGTGGAAAAACTTGATGAGACAGTCAGAGTATCACGTCCTGTTCTATATCACACAGCAAGCAAGCTTGATTCATTAAGGTGAGAGTTACTTGCAGTCTCTGCCAGATAACATGACCCAGGAGGTGTGTAACCTCAATAATATTTAACCTATACATGGAGGCCACTGAATTGTTAACTGAAGGGGGAAGTCATAATGATAAGGGAGCCCTGCTACATGTAGTCTTGTGATCTTGGAGTAGAATGGGAAAGCATTATTGGACAGGTAAAACCTCAAGATGGAAACCAACCTCTAGCTTGTCAGGTAACAATTCATTATATTAGAAACCCTTGGACAGGAAAATAACCCATCCTAGCTTCCCTTTAAAGTCCAGGCTAACTGATCGCAACATTTCAGTGCAAAATATTGCAACATTGGTGGGATCAACAAGTTGCATGCATTTGGCCACCCTGTTTTTACCTGTTGCGATGTGTTGGGTGCTGCTGGCTAGAGTTCAAAAATTGTCAAATTTTGAGCTGTCAACCCTCAACGTATTACAAGTATTGCAACAGGTTGGCCAACACCACAACAGGTTCTGATCATTTGACCAGGGCTTAATAGTTAGTTATGCTTCTTGGTTGTTCTAACTTATAGTTTGACGTTTCCTCTATTTGGTACATGCAGTCCATTTATTGAAGCTAAAAAAGTAACTGCTTTTAAAGCGCCAGAACACTTTTTGAAACATTATTCAATACACAAATACTTACATGTATGGAGTGACTTGACTTATGTCCTATATGCTTTCTTCATTGTTTTTGTACAAAATGCTATATGGAAGAAAACTGGTGTGATTGTTCTTGTAGCTTAATCACGGGAACACTTGAAATTTGTCTCAAATACATTGTTTCTTTCTTTGTTCTTTTCAGACGGCAAGCCTGTGTTTGTGCAGTTAGAAATGCAAAGAACAAAGCACTAGAAGTTGTTCAAATGTTTAACCAGTGCCTTGGTCCACCTGTTCTAATACGAGAAGAACATTATGAAGAGTTTGTGGGAAATCACACTGAACATGGTGATAAGGCAGAGGGAGAATTAACTTTCCAGCAGAAGGTTGCTATAGCAACAGTGACAGTCATTGTTAAGATCTTTGTCATATTTGAGATTAGAGAAAAGTCAAAAGCACGTAAAAGAAAGTAAAAGACATTTACTAACGTTAGAGAATTTTTTTTTTTTAGAGAAAAATAGTTTTGAAGAGGTTGAGATTAACTCTGTAGACTTCTTGTATCCATTTTTTAAATGAATAACAAATGTATATAGTAGGAAACTCCTTTTTAAGCCACATCACACCATATTTATTTTAAAAAACTGCTGTAATAAATAATAAACCATTTTAGCTTGCCCACATTTAGACCCTCTGAGAGTACTGTCCGGTAACAACCCTCCAAACATAGCAAGATCAAACTAACTCTTTTGAAAGTACAAGTGGGTAATACTGGGGAGTGGAAAGGCTTAACATAGGAGTATTGAAAACGGTCATTTTTGTATGTATTGAGTGCTCGATTCTTACAAAATTATCCTCAGACCAATATTCTACTGCATGACTCGGGCAAGCTAGGTTAGTGAATAGTTTATTTTATTTTATATAATAACCAAATCAATGTGCGCACTCTGATTGGTCAATCAGCTGTGGGTTATTGTGCCGGTAAACCCACGGAAATATCGCGCATCTTCTGAATTATTATATAAAAGCAATAGACCACAAGTTTTCTATGGGTTATAGGCTGATAAACCACTTGGGATGTTGGTAGAAGACTCGAAGAACTCGTAAACCACTTATCTGCAGCTCGTGGTTTACAAATTCTTCTCGTGTTCTACCAACATCCCGAGTGGTTTATCAGCTTATAACCCATAGAAACTTGTAGTCTATTGCTTAAAGATTGGCTAGCTCCGTGAGCGGTCAAGATAAACCAAATCCTGTGCTACTATTGGCTATCCAAGCTGGCAAGATGGAGCTCTCATGCCCTCTTGGGACCAGTTCTCACTGTGTCCTGCAAGAAAAATATCCCCGAATGCCATATAATGAATCCTTTATTGACCAAGCTTGTTGATTAGGATGTCTGGATATTGGCCTTGTTTTTTTTTTTGCGAGAGTATGGACCTCAATTCTGCCCCAGTCTATAAACATGCAAAAAAAAGAACTTGGCCAGTATCCAGTCATCTTGACCTCACACTTGGTCAATAACCCAAGGCATATGTAACAATTATTCTTTGAAATCGAGGTAAATATTCTGCCACTATTCACCAAGATTGAGAAGAATAATTGTTTTAGTATATACACAGGAAGTGATCTCAACAACATTTCAGAAGGAAACCATTAAAATTCGATTTAATTGACCTCTCAATTCATGCGTGGAAAACGTGCAAGCTGTACAAAGCATACGCGAATTCGTGAAACTATTTACAGAATCTTTGAACATGGAAAATCTATAGTTAATCTTCGAAAAAACCTCATGACAGTCTAGAATAATGGTCCTTAAACACCGTTCAAATCAGTGTGAATCAAAAGTATGCTTTATTCAAAAGTATGCTTCATTTTTGTTTGGCTTACGCATTATTCACTCGGTAGGGAGTGAATAATGCTCATTAGCCAGAGATAGCGAACCAATCAGATTGCTTAAAACACCAAGATCACTGAGTGTGTATATACTAAAAGACATTATATGGCACTTGGCCATGCTTTCAAAACAAAAACCACACAGCTTATGACTATCTCCATAGAAACAGTCCACATGGCAAAATTCTGGCCAAAAAAAATATAAATCAGGCCCCAGTTGTACAAAGGCTGGATAACACTATCCACCGGATAAATCGCTATCCAGTGGATAAGTGTTAACAAAACAAACCACGCTATCCGCTAGATAGTGATTTATCCGGTGGATAGCGTTATCCATCTTTCGAACAACCCGGGCCTGAACACTAGGATTTACCTAGAGACTAGTTTGCTACTCAATATAATTTTTATGAGTTTATTCTTGTCAACCACTTCTATTTGGTCATGCGGCAAGAATGACTCCAGGTGATAATTGGGCAACAATTTACAACGTTTTTAGGTTTTGTTATCCCTGATGCCTTGATCATTTCCATTTGTCAGCAAGTGTCATTTTTCTGAACACTCCTTGTGAAAAAAAGGTTACTTAAGGCTGTCTTTTTGGTTTGGTTTATGTTAGGTGCTATGCAGTTTTCCAGGATGTGTTGCTATGAAGTCTTCTTCTCTCCCTTGGAACTCCAAGCACCAATTAGCTTGTTTGCATAGTACAAGCTGATTCCATGAAACTGGATCACAAAAGCAGAGGCTGCCATTTTCATTGGTGCATTTTGCCACTGTTGAGTTGCAGGGGCTCTTCCATGACTGATGTTGAAATAGAGGTTTTGAACCATGACACAGGCACCAAATACTAAAGGAACGACTCCAATGAAAAGAGTTCCAAACGCATACACATACAGTTGTTTGATATTGTTCTTTGGAAGACTTATAAGTCCTACAATTGTAGGAACAATGCTTACCAACCAGACCATCTCCCATGGCTCTGGATGTGCCTTTACAATGCTGTGGATCAAAAGAAATAATACTCGATCACTAGTTTATTCCTCTCTTAGTGATGTACCTTTCTGGAACACCAAATCTGAAGCGCAATTTGACATTAGACAAAAAGCAGGAAATATATTGTTAATAGTTTATTATAATCAAAAGAAATGTCTCCTTTAAAAGTGAACACAATGATTTGTGTTTATCACAGTTTTGGAAAAATCACTGCTTTCACTTTTAAAGGACACAATGTCATGTCTTTTGATAAGCTACAAATCATTCAAAGTCTGTTATTATACATGTAATAAAATAATGTGATTATTGCCTCTCCCCTGCATTGAATGTACCCCAAGTATAGTATATTGCCAGGGTCAGAAGAGGAATTACCCAGATTACATAAAGTACCAGGTAACTAACAGGAAATAAAGTTTCTGTATGTATGTATGTATGTTCTGGTTTGAGTTGTGAAGCCATTGTCAATGTCAGTAGTTTCTTGTCCAAGGCAGACAGTTGAGGAGTATACTGTAAACCTGCCTGAGAGAAGGCCCATATGAAAAGGTCAGGAATGCTCATTGTAAAAACTGAATTATACAGTACCCCTAAAGGAGACCACTCTGGACATGGCTCAAGATTTATTTGACCCTGAACCAAATTAAAGTGAGATAACTCCATAACCAGTCACTATTTTAAAAAAAACCCTTGCTAGTAGACCACACTAGAGAGACCAGCAGAAAGAGAGCCTAAAAACAGAGATAAGACTGTTTTTGTTCATCTTGATTTCTTCGAGTGCACTATAAGATAAGATACTCTGACAGCTAAAAATAGTGGTGTTTTGTCATCAACACCCTTAGTGAGACCACAATGCTTGATTTAAACCCCTAAGTAAGATGAGGAGCTTCCCTGATTTTTCATATGGGGTATCCCCCCAGGACTGTAAATTGGTTGTTTTAACTGGGCAACATTTCCGTACAAAATTTTCGACGAACAGATCGTCTGATATTTGTCCGTCTGGAAAGACGATTTTGCAAAGACGATTTGTCCATCGAGACGAACAAGTCGACGACAGTACAACATAAATTCACATCATTGGACGAACAAATGCCAGACGATTTGTTCGTCTTCTAGTATGAAAACGGCTGATGTGTTGTTCTAGCAAACATCCCTACATCTAGGGGTATGGAAAATCCTAAGCATTTATCCTTTGGGGTAGGTGTGAAAATATCCTGAAACTACACATTTGTACCATACTATAAGATGCATGCCTGATCAAAACGGTGACTTACACAAGTCCTTACAATAACAATCGCAAAAGTATGTATTGGGAAAGAGTATAACAGGAGTTCCTTTGAAACCACGTGGTGCAAATAAAGTAATTTCAGCTTTCTTTGACGCAGATGGACTGATCATTTATGTACAACTCCTGTACTGTGATAATAACAGTTATAAGGACTGGCTCTGTGGTATTTTTATTTCATCCTCACCCACTATAAGCAGCAATAATCCAAGCTCCAACAGCCACAATCAGAACTAAATGGAAACAGAGACAAGCTTTGAGCTTTCCCTTCCACTGTACGCTCTCCTTGTAGTGGGAAGCTACACGCTGCCTGTGGCAAAGTCAGAGCCATCCGTACCAACAGCTCGGGGTCCATCTCTGGAGGCCATAATTATTATAAAATGTTCCCAAGAAAGTTCTCAAATGCTTACAAAAAACACCGGAAACTGACAAAAAATTACCAGGTGGTGCTTACGATTTTTCGTCCCAGTCCCTCAGCGATAAATGACGCTCTGGCTACGTCACCAGTATGAGGCTAAGCACGTGGGCTCAACCTAAAATAGCGGGAAAATAATTAGCATCCCAAAATTGTCGTGTTTGGAGACTTATTGCCTCAATATTTTCGATGAAGAATTTAATTTGTGAAAGGAACTGCTAGGAAGGAATCGTGTCAAATAAAGTTATTACTTACTTACTTACTAGGAAGAAGCTTGATAACGCGTGTCGTTTATGGCGAGATCAGCGCGGGGAGGGGGCGGGGGTGTTTATTACTCAGGATTTGATTTTATTGAGCCGCATTACCTTCGGTCAGCGCGTTCTTTAAAAATGAAATTTGAAGTCCGCCATGTTTTCTTCTTGAGTTACAAAAAGATGAGTTTCGTCTCCGACGAGCTTGCGAACGTTTTAAAGTCGGTGTACATGATGGAGGGGAGGTGTTGGAAAGGAGGAAGATCGTGATTCTTCTAAAAAAAGCTGGGACCAAAAGCAAATGGAGATGTTTCGAAGAGCCTGACAGCCCTCCGCCTCGAAAAAACAATCAAGCACAAGAACACCAATCCAAGGACAAGAAGAAACACACAAAAAACTGGAAACACAAATCTAGATCCAGAACACGTTCACAATCTCGTTCAAGGTCACGTTCACGTTCTATTCGAAAGAGGAGACGTACGTGCTGAAAGAATCTAAAAATAACGGTTTTTTCTTTTTTTTTTTTTTCCGCGTACACCCAGTTCACGCTCCAAATCACCAGTGGACTCCAGATGAAATTGAACATGATTTTTGGGGGTCCTAGAGAAAGAAAACAAACTCCTGACACATGTGTCGACGGTAACTGTGTTAAAATCAGATACAACGGAAAATGACTTTGAATGGCGGCCGATGGAATCTAGTGCTGGCTATCGAAGGTTGCCTCTCGAGGAAGAAACATAATCTCCACAGGGTTGTTTGTGAATTCAAAAAAACTTCGGTATGATAAAGGTGTGGAACACCTAACAGCGTTGTGTGAAAAATGTAAGTGGCATGAGGAAAGGGTGCAAGAAAGAGGTAGGTTGTTTTGAATACAAATTAAACCTTCAGAAAAAGAAGAAAAGGACAGATCCGCAGCAGAAGTCATTCAGTGGTTAAAGTTACTGATTCAAAGAACAAAAAGAGTCCTTCACACTCGAGAAGTAGATCAAAGTCACCTGATGCTAAGTCACATAGACGCAATAAAAACAGACAATTCAAGGTCTCACTCCAGAGACAGAAAAAATAAAAGAAATTCAAGGTCCCTATCAAGTTCTAAAGACCTCATCACATAAAAAGAAATCTAGATCAAGATCGCACTCCAGAAAACGGTCATGCAAGAAAAGGTCAAAGTCACGTTCACAAGGAAATGACGAAGCAAACGAAGTTTGTCAAAGTCACGATCACATTCTTATTCATACAGTAGTAGATCCAGGTCTAGGTCACCTAGGCGGTCCAGTCTAGGTCAGTTAGATGTAGAAAATCTCGTTCTAGATCACGTAGGAAATCACCTGCATTTAAGAATTTTCGAAGGTTTTCCCCTCATTGGAAGAAAGGTGTGAGCTCATTTAGAAGACGTTGGTCAAGATCACGCTCCAGGTCTCGCAGATCACGTTCAAGAAGAAGGAGGAGTTCTTCAAGGAGGAGGCAATCACGTTCAAAATCCAGAGGAAGAAGGTCACGATCAAGGTCAAGACCACGATTACAAAGTAGACGATCTCGGTCACGAAGTAGGAGATCACGTTCCACATCTAGAGATAGAAAACAAAAGAGATCAAGGTCAAAATCTCGCTCATACTCAAGAGACAGAAGAAGAAGCAGGAGCAAGAGCAGATCTGGGTCAACGTCAAAAGACAAGGCACAGTCCAGCAACACTTTACCAGCTACCAGTGTAGCAGTGACCAACAAAGTGTCTAGTTTGATTGACAAACCTGTGGCAAGTGATCTCTCCACACAGCAGGTCAAGGTTGCCCAGAGAGCTGGAGGGAAGACTATTGCTGAACTAACTGCTTTTTGTAAAAAGTTACAGGAGGAGAAGGAAAGTGTTGACAGTGATGGGGCTGATGCAGCTGCTAAAACAGAGCAGGATGACTCCCAACCAGTAGCACATCATCCATTTTTGGTTAAAGAAACGCCTGACATCACTATACCACCTGTTATCTTCCCAGTAAGTTGATAACCAAGTAATGCATACATTCAGGGATGCTTGTGTATGTTATGTACAAAAAGAAATTTTTTTTTTGAACATCATTACAATTAATTGACCAACATTTTTGACATTTTGCCCAATTTATCTTAAAAGTGCCACTACTCCAACCAAGGCCACCCAACAAAATTTCTCACAAATTTAGCAAATAAAAATCAAAGAGAGGTTAATAATAGGTTTTTAACAAACCATCCATGTAATTAGGCTGTACATTACAAACTTAAGGCAGCAGCTTTGTGGTCATTTTGGGTAATTTGTTGGAATTAAGCTACATTTGTGTATTGTTAACCTCTATGATTTGTATTTGTTGAGTTTGTTGGTTAGAGTAGTCGCACTGTAAATTTCAAAAATGTTTTTGGTACATGCATTTTACATTATTTCATAATAACTTTTGTCACTTGTGTAGATGAAAAGACAAAAGGGAAGTACTTGTACATGTTTGTAAAGGGCACCATGTGGTCAGTTTTTGGAGCACCAGCTGTGATCTTTGCCATGAAAAAATCCCTCCACAGGAAGAAAGCAGCTGGTTATTTGTACTCTTAGTCAAAATTAGTGCCCCAAAATGCTACATGGCAGTGCATACTGTATTTTATGATCAGTCTGACCAGACGGGCATGCTGAAATGTTAAATCCTTCACAATGTTTTTGTCTATAGGTCAACAAACCTCTTGTCCCAACTGTAGACCCAAGTAAACCTCTACAGGAGCAATTTCCAGTGTCTTGTGGTAGCAAGCACAGACAAAAAGAGGATGTAAGTGATGTAGCTGTAGTTGCTGATGTGGATGGCTCTGCAATTCGTCGCAGCCCAAGGAAGAAGTATTTGCTCCACCGCCTGCCGAGGTAAAGTTGCGTTTAATTTGAACTTGAAATATGGCATCACCTTGAGGTACGTGTATCTCTTCCACAAAGTGCTTTAGGTTTATGAACCATGGCCATAAAATAGCCCTTAATTATGCAATGCTTTTGAGTGATATACCATAGACTATCCCACAAATCACTTGTATTTTCTTGTATACACACAAGCCTTAAGTTATGTAACGCTCTTGTCGTATACCACAGAATTTCCCATAAGTCACTTGTGTTTTCTCAGTATACACACAAGC
The DNA here is from genome assembly GCA_019787425.1 of Platygyra sinensis. Lineage (NCBI taxonomy): Eukaryota > Metazoa > Cnidaria > Anthozoa > Scleractinia > Merulinidae > Platygyra > Platygyra sinensis. The sequence continues at coordinate 3,523 of JAHPZR010041385.1, read as the reverse complement.
ATTTCTAATAATTATTAGGATCCGAGAGGCATGCTGAGCTAATTGTTCTATGTCAGTACTTTATGTTGTCTGAACATTGTAGTTTTAGTTTGCCCTTAGTAGAGTGATGTCTGAAAAATAATTTAGTGACAATGTTTAATTTTTTCGTTTCTACTGGTATGTTTAGAATTTGACATAAGTGATCTTGTGGCAAAGCGGATGGATTCCCAGCGTCGGCTTCAGAGTGATCCTAATGATATCGAAGCCTTGTTGACACTACAGGAAATTCAGATGAAGATGCAAAATTGGTGTCAATCAAATGTCAAGCCAGGGCAGTTTACTGGAGAGCTTGTTAAGAATCTTCTGCCAAAGGAAAATTTGCAAGGGGGCTTCCAAGCATGGGCCAAAAAGGTAATTAATTTCAGTTCTCAAACTCATTAATAATTTAACAAAGTCAAACAAAGGAAATCAATCTGATGGAGTTGGTTTTTGGATATAATTATGTGACTTCTTAATTAGCATAGATGTTTATGATTTTATGTCTCTATTTTTCCTTAGTTTTAACTTTGAGGTAGTAGCACACAATTTTGAGTTTGCAATACTTGTTTTGGATGAACAACATCCATCTTCAGTTGGCTAATACAAATAAACCGCTAGTCGGTGTGATATAAAAGAGAGCTAAATAAATATGAGTACTAAATATAAACAACATGACATGGAGGTGGTGTAAAGGATTGAAGCAATCCTTGACACTGCCTCCATGTCTTTTCAACTGAAAATCAAGGAGACCTTACACATCGGGTGGGAAAACCCCTCATTAAACCTGGCAGCAAGTTTAATCATGTTAATTTAACACTTTCATTTTAAATTTTCCAGTGTTAAAATACCCATTGTTTTTCTATCATTACATATTTCTATTGCCTTAATTTCACGTTGTTATTTAGTATTCATATATTCTATTTAGCTCTCTTTTATATCACACCAACTAGCGGTTTATTTTGTATTCGCAACTGAGATGGATGTGGTTCATCCAAAACATGTATTGCAAACTCAAAATTGTGTGCTTCTACCTCAAAGTTATTTCATGTCTGCTAATAGTTCGCAAACTTGGAAATATATTTTCCTTAGTTGTAGTTTTGATCAAGAAGATATACCCAACACTGACGAACATGATTGACCAAATTTTCAAACACCTCGAAGTTCATCACAAATACTCTGCTACAGATTATCCTCATGGCTTACCTACTTTTTTTTTTTTTACATTTATAAACTGTATGTTGTATGCCAGAAATTTATTCATCTATCTTCTCGGTGTTTGGAAATGTGTTTCGTAAAAAACATTTACTTTGAAACCCTTGTTGAGCAGGGTAGACAGCAGTTTTATTGTCCCAGTCTATAACATTTTGCGAACATTTTACAGCTAACATGAATAGCATTTTTCACACATGTTGATAATGAGTTTTGAGAAGAATGGAAAGAAGATAAGGTCAATGACATGTAATTATCTGTTTTTTTTAGGACATGTTTCATAACCTTACCCCAGTTAGTGGAGGCATAGGGATGAAGCTTCTTCAAAAGATGGGTTGGAAGCCAGGTCAGGTGATTGGTAAGAGAGGTGAAGGATATGCTGAACCCATTGCTCTCACTGTCAAAATCGACAGGAAAGGTCTCAGTACTGGGAAGGAAAAGGCCACAAAAAAAGGAGCTCCGGCAATGTTGGACCTACAAGGTATGGTAGTTCAAGAAATCTGGTTCTCTTGTAAGTTGTCGTTATTACTATTTTAGCAAAAAAACATTTTTTCTGTGTTTATGTAGCCTCATTTAAACACTTTGTTTGGAGAAATCCAGACAGTTATGTAAACCCTCGACTGTGTCCGGTGTTTGCATAACTTTTGAAATTTTCCCAACCCTCCAAGTGTTTAGATGAGGCTATGTCGATGTACGTAAATGCAGAAAAAGACTACTGTATTGCTTTTATAATTAAAATTTCTCAAGAATATGCGCAAATCTAAAATCTCACAACCGTGTTTACATACTCTGATCTAAAACACCTATCGACCAATGAGTGTGCATAGTATCTCTGTCAGATATTTTATAATGACAAATGTTGTTATTAATATTTTAAAGGTAATACAATCTTTTATTTTAATTTTATTTGGAAGATAAATTATCTGGTTTCATGGAGAAAAGCAAATCAAACACTTTGTGTGATACTGCTGCTTGACCCCATCAGGAGCAAACTGGCTAATTAACATTCCTTTTTACACTCCATCCCCTAAAAGTTATCACATAATGAAAATTTAACATGAATTGAAATTTGTTAAGCTAATTGGAATTTTGGAAGTATCTAAGGAAAACGTTTTGAGATTCAGCTGAATGATATAATTATGTACACCTAATGAAATCTAATAATGTGCACACAAATCACTTGTTTTGGTGATGTTTGGTGGTATTTACCAAAACAGTAGTTTCACAATAATTATAATTTGTTATTCACCCTACAAATTATACAAAGGGTTATTTGATGCTCTTATTTGTAATGCATGAGAACTCTTTGACTACAGAGGCACTGGAATTTGAATTGCTTGCTGTCTAGGAAAAAGCTTCTGTTGTGTGATTACCGCTGTCCTTTTGTGTAAAGAACATGAAATCATTGGCTAACCCTTTTATTTGTTCCTTTTTCTGTTTATTGTTTTTTTGTTCTCTTAAAATCTTGTTCCATTTGTATCTTTCGAATTTATTTTTTTCCTTTCCTTAATACATGTACCTACCTGAAACTTTGTGGCATCACTTAAATGTTTTTTTATTTTTTTGACACCCTGACGTGAAAATGTTCTGTTCCTACTGTGCTATCTCCTACTGAGTAGTTTTGCTGTTGTTTTTATAAATGTATTTATCACTTTTCTTTCAATTACATTGTGGTTTTTCAGTGTTTCTCTTGATAAAGGGCTGGCTTAACTTAAGTGGTGAAGTTAGAATTGGAGTCAGAATCAGAGGAACAGGAGCTCATTACAAACACTACAATAAAATTATTGCTGTCTTGTGTAAGCATTATATTATGAAACATCCTGATCATTATACATGTACAAATGTACCTCCAACTGCTATTACAAAATAGCCCAAAGAAATGAACAGAACTAGCTCAAGCTGTTGACATAATAATGATGCATGCAAAGAGAATTTGTGATTCTACATTTTGATGATCAAAGTAAACAAGTTGTTTTCTTTTTTTGCAATGGAAGTTTGAGTGGAAATTTGAGAACTCAAAAAAGTTCTGGAAACACTTGCCGGCTGTTAGCTTGTTGTTCCACAGCATTTCTTTTTTTCCGAACTTCCACGTGTGTTTCTATGACGTGATAGAAACATCATGATGATGGTCTTGTTTTCTATTTCTTAATTTGTAGTAGTTGTATTACTCTTGCATTTGTGACTTTTACTCCAATTCTGACTCTGTCACTTTTGTGTAACAGCCCCAGGAGTGTTACTTGTAGACCTGGCTATTAATAACAGCATTTTAATCGTCATCAGTGTACAGTGTAGAATG